>JAKTSR010000101.1:0-40779 GCA_030580325.1 Sugiyamaella sp. yHKS617 | reverse complement strand
ACCCCTCCTAGACAGGGTGCTAACGGCGAGACAGTTCTTGGAGCAGGTCAAGCACAAGGAGGACGCCCCGTACTGGGGATGGCAGCTGTCGACGCCGAAAAACAACAACGACAGCATTGTCCGGCACTTTGGGCTGACGCTGCTGCAACATGCGATCCAGTACCGGTTCATCGAGTACGACGAGGCGCGGCGGCTGGCGGTTCGCAACTGGATCATTGATCTCGCGACGTCCATTCGCTCCGAGGATGCGCATTTCCTGAAGGAGAAGATCGCATTCCTGTGGGTCGCGGTCGCCAAGCGTGTCTGGGGACTCGAGTACTCGCAGAGCGCGCACAGCCAGAACGGCGCCGGCGCCGGTGCTGGCGCCACGAGCGGTCCTGGAGCAGGTCTGGCCGCTGACTTGGCCAATGGCCACAACGATAGAGGTTCACTGGGCCCGGACACGAACCAGATAGCGTCACAGGCCCAGACAGCGGCCCAGACAGCGGCACAGGCCCAGGCCCAGGGCCAGGGCGCCGGGTTCGCCGCTGATATCAGCATGGATTTGCTGATAGTGGGAAAACTCGAGGCCGACGTCGAGAACGTGAGCATCGGGTGGCAGGATATGGACGCGGTGCTCGTCCAGATGTGGGACCAGTCGCCGGCCACACGCATCCTGTCCCTGAGTATCTGGCGCAATCTTTTCGAAGATATCTACATTCTTGAGGACCCGGTCGCCGCCAAACGTGCCAACGTGCTCAGTGTGCAGTGCATCGAGGTCATTACGTCCGAGGAGGACCTCAAACGGATCTACAACTCCCGTCTCAGCGCGCTCATACAGCTCCGCGGCAGTTCCGAAGGCTGGCTCAAGAAATGGTCCCTACTTCTCGGCGAGTGCTTGAAGATCATGAGTGCCGGCCAGGCCCAGCAGCGTCAACAGCATCAGCAGCAGCATCAACAGAATCAACAGCAACAGCAACAGCAGCAGCAGGACGAGAGCTCGAATTTCGAAGAGTCGCAGCTGTTTGCGATTAAAATCCTGGAGACGCTAAAGACCTGTTTGTATTGGATGCTGTCGGAAACGATCCGAACGAGTGACCTGCTGGAGTTGATTAGCGTCTCGCTGACGCTGGACGATATCCGTGTCAAGACGCTGGCGGCCGACTGCCTGCATGTGCTGTTCACGAGAGTGTACACGAGTGACGAGGACTTCCAGGCTACCGTTGGCGCCGTGTTTCTGCCGGCGGGAATCTCGACTTTGCAGCGCGTCTACGACTCGGTCAACGTCGATATTGACAACTTTGACGAAAAGTCGTATATTTTCACCAAGAAGCTGGTGGAAATGATTGTCGGGCTGGGCGAGTATCTGAACATCTCGAAACCGCGTCCGCCTTGCTTGAACCTGGCTAATATCGACCTTGGCGGGTACCTTCGGCTGGTGCTTGCCACTACCAACCACCCCAGTCTTCTGATATCCGGGCTTTCTCTGCAGTTCTGGTGCTCGGTCCTGCGCATAGAGAGCCTGGCTTCGCGGCCTGAGCTTGACAAGCTGCTGCTGGAGCTTCTCCAGCTGGCCGCTGACAGATGTCTGAAATACGAAGACGTGAACGAGGACCACGTGTCGCGCCGATTCCTACAGCTCGATTTCGACTCGCCGCCTGAGACCCAGACCTTTCTCGGCAACTACCGGCGGTTCATGGAGGACATCCTGCGTCTGATTGTGTGCCGGATCCCCGAGTCCGCTCTGGCCTATCTGCAGCAGCGAATGAGTGCGTTCTTCACCTCGGAGGTGGGCTGGGTGTCGCTCAACTCGACCAAACTCGAATACAACGGCAACCCAGCCTACTACCTAGCGTTCTCGCAGTTTCTGCTTGTCGAGTCTGCACTGCGCGGTATTGGCCGCTGGAAAGTGTGGTACCAGTGCGAGGACAGGGAAAATGTTGGGGCCAGATTGTCAGAGACGATCAAGAGCTGGGGACGTGAGCTGACGGCCATGAATATTCGCGACCCGCTCCTGCTACGAAAGCTGGTACAATCGCTGGTTCAATTTGCGCCGCTGCTGAAAGACGACCTGCAGATTATGATGCTGGTGCTGGAAAAGGTGCTGTCTGCCTGTACCTGTGAATACGGCGAGAACGCCAACGACGAGGACCGCGAGCTTGTCCGCGACCTGCGAACCTCGTGCGCCACAGAGCTCAATCGGCTGGCTTATATGATCCCTGGCTCGCTCATGAAGATATACGACGATCTCGAGCGAGTCATTCGTGACATCATCACCTCCAACAAGCTCAGCGACCACGAGACCGTGTCGTTCAAGTCGTTCCTACTGGTAGTATCTCAGCGTGCCAACGTGCCCAACAAGGAGGAGCGGTTCTCTGCGATCGTAGACCCCGTGCTGCAGTCATGGAGCGACGAGGCCACTATCAAGGGACTTATGGACTTGCAGTGGTTCATGGAGCGCGTGGGAATCGTGAAAATCGCCGAATACTTCCGATCCCGCGGCGTCAACGCCAATACAGATCTTCTATCAACGGAAATGGATGAGTCTGGCAAGAAGCTGAAGGCCGAACTCAAAGACAAATGGTCAGCACTGTTCCCGATCCGTGCAACACGCATCTTCATTCAATACACTATAGAAAAGCTCGATCACCTGTCGCCCGAATATCAATATTTATTAAAACTCTGGAAACCCCGCATCCAGCCTATTCTCCCCCATATTCTCCAACTAATTGCCCAAATCCAAGCATACCACAACCCCAGCAACTGGGTCGACCTACCAGCCGAAGTACAGGCCTTTGTTAAATACAGCTGCACCGAGCGGTTCTGGCAAGTGGGTGTGTCCACCCAGACCCGAGACGAGTTTGTTGACGAGAGCGTGAAGGCCATGCACACGCTGCGTGATTTCGCCGACTCTGTCGGCCACATCATCAGATATACCCGAGAGTATGCCTTTCTGACGCTCGGATCCATCAGCCAGCTGGAAGAAACACTCTATGAGGTTCCTGAAATCGCTAAAAGTCTCTGGCAAGCACTGGCTGGTGACTCGGCCGGCATCACCTCGCACTCGTGGCGCCATATGATTTCGCTCGTGCTGCGCAATCTCATCAAAAACTGTCCTCTCCACCTGATGAAACCGTTCCATCTCGAATTCCTACCCATGGTTCTCAGCAAACTAGACGAGGTGCTGGTGGAGAAGTGGGAAAAGACCTACCAGCGTGGATTGCAGTTGACTGGCGGCGAGGCTGAAGAAGATCTGTCTGAAGAGATGATGGAGGAACATCTTTTGCGCCAGCTGACGGCGATTGTCGTTCGTATGATGATTGATCTCGTTGGCCAGCTAAGCAGCAAGCCCGAGAAGGACGAGGACGGGCGCAAAGCCACTTTGCAATCGATTGTGCTCAACAACAAGCAGATTCTAGCCCCGTTCCTAACTCTCTGCTCACACATGATGCTGTTCAAAGACAACCGGTGCAGTTTCAACTGTTGCCTGATTGTGCGTAACATTCTTCCCGACATTCTCGGCAAGGACGGCGAGGTGGACATGTTCCTGTGCGAAGTCATGATGAAGACATGTCTCGAGATACTCAGCGACAAGCACCTCGACGACGTGCACAACGAAGCCGGCTACATCATCACTACCATCTACACGCTGCTGCGTGGGCAGAGCCAGCAGCCGTTCCAGACGCTATCGGCCCTGCTGCCTGAGGTGTCCACCGAGACGCTCGTGGCCTTTGAAATGAGACTGGCCAAGGCCAAGTCGCTGCGCCAACAGCGCGGAGTATTCCTGGAATTCCTGTCGCTCGTTAAAGCCATGGAAAACAGTGACCAGGGCGACCTCTCAAGCCGCGAGGCCCAGCGCGCCAAGGCCGAGAAAAAACGCACCGATGCCGGCCGAATCAACGCCCTCACTAAAAAAAATAACGTCGGCGGCGACCTCATGGACGCCGAGGGCCTTGACGCTGCGTCCATCGCCAATCTCTTCGGCGACGAGTAGCCCGCCGCCGTCACCCCCTGTTGATTATGTATAAAGTCACTTTCCTGTGTGACCGCCCTTTCGCCTCCAGCGACTGGCGATGCTCTTCTTCTTGGTATGCCTCAGGCGGCTGGGGCGCTGCCCCAGACCCCGTCGTGCTCGCTTCGCGAGCTCATCCCCTGGGAAGTCGGGTCTATTTCTGGTAGGCCAGCTGGTAGCGCTGCCACAGGCCATATGCTACTACCTGACGTGCCGCTTGACCTGTCGCCAGTCTGGGATAACCCATCGGGACACCCAATCGGCAGACTCTTGCGTAGCGACTCCCGGGAGTGGCTCTCCCGCGAAGCAGGAGCCACGAAGTTCGGGGCGGCGCTCCGACCGCCGGAGGCAGCGCCTCAGCTGCTGGAGAGACGCCGCCCAACAGAGAGTCTCAGGTCATAGACTCACTGTGAGGGTCTGGGCTAGCTGCCGGAGGCCCCTATAATTTTGAAAAAAGGCATGCCGTCGCTATTCGGACTCCACTGTGCCTTTGTCACAAGGGTCTCTGCTAATTTCATTAGCCCCTTTCGGATTCTGTTCTTCCCCACGGCGTTCCGGCACATATCCCACGTAGGGAAGACCGCAGCTACTAGATAGTCTGCAGTAGAAGAGATCGGTGGTTCGTAAGATCTTTCCCCGCGCTCCCTAGCTAAGTGATCCAATGCCATTTTACACCGGAGATCTGGAAGCTTGATCATCTTCCATGCAGAAATACCCAGGCGAAGATTCTTTCGTCATAGCAAGAGAGCTCAGACAAAACAAGTAGACGACTCGCAGACGCAAACAACGATCATGTGGGCTAAACAAGCTAATCTGCATAATATTAAATCTGTTATAGCTTATCCGCTATCCAAGCATAAGGCGGGTCTATATCTGAAGTGCAAAAGACTCCTTTGGGGATTGTCAAAGTCACTAGGTCGATCGCGGCGGTGCATGCATGCAGGCATATCTAGCTCTTGTACTGCATTATGCTATGCAGCCATGTGGATCGTTCACAAGTGATATTAGATAAGTATGTTTTCAGCTGGGGCAACGGAGAACAGAACAGAGCTAGTTCGAAAATTGTCCACAAATGTCTATATTTAATCTCGTGCCCTTCGCGATGTCGATTTAAATTGTGCAAGGAAAATTTTCGACAGCCCTAAGCACGACCGCTGAATCAACAATGTTGAAAAGGCCCTTCTTCAAGGCGTTGGCCATAACAATGGCAGTACTTTTCGAATGTGCTTTATCCCAATGTCCTAGTCCGACTGGCGATTTGGAATCACTCATTAGTGCAGTTGGAGAGTTGGGCTCATCAGCGTCGACCTTGTCAAGTTCGATAGCCTCCGACAGGAGACTTTTCCTTAGTTCCGCCTTTTCCATCGCATATTCCAGCAGTCTTGTCGATTTCGGTAGGTATATACATGTGGTATCCTATTACGCAGGGGTCGTTCCTACTCCTTTACCGTCATGTGGTGCTAGCTCTATGGTCGAAGTTGTGGACAGCACAAGAGCATGGCTCGTGGCGTTTCTGGATGCGCTTGCGCGTGCGCGACCAGTTTTAATGGGGTACCCATTAGCGACGGCTTTCATTCAAATGTTACAAAGATGGATCCCTTCTACTCAGATAGCGTTCTACAAGTTGGAAATTGTGCTCTATGGTACATCCGACAATGTCGTCGTTTGCAACTATATTTCAGACTTTGAAAGTGTTAATAATGCCTTTACTTCGGCTGTACAAGCTTTCCTAGGTAACAACGTATTTGTTACCCCACCTCCTACATATCCCTCCATTGATGCGGTTTGTCTACTCACTACTTCTTCGACACTTCCTACAGTTTCGCCCTCGGCATCACTTACCTCAGTGGTTACTACATTCAGTTCGTTACCATCTCCCTCAGTATCTTACATACCCTCATCCGTAGTTTCTACATTAAATGTACTTTCCACGGCGACTTCGTCTATCATCTCATCTGCAACTATACTATCTGCTTACGCATCTATCTCATCAGTACCTTCACCATTACCTACCTCCGTTCCGTCATCCGCATTGTCATATCTATTGTCATCCCTCTTCTCATCGCTAGTCTCACAGTCTGTTTCCTTGGCAATATCCATAGTCCCATCATCTGTCGCTTCGTCTACGATCTCTTCGCCAGTTTCTTCTACGCCATTTAGCGAGGGCTCTACTTCAAGTTCCTCGGTAGCATCCTCATCAATTGCTTCAACTTTTTTGAGCTCGTCAGAGTCATCAACTGGAACCACCAGGATTTTTTCACCAGCAAGTTCAACAGCTTCTCTCTCTTCTTCGTCATTAACTTCACCTGCCGTATCATCTTCGATCCCGCCATCCTCTGCCAGCTCTTCTCTCGGTTCTTATTCTTCTTCCTCTTCATTGAAATCTGCAATCTCTTCTGTGGTGACTCCTACGAGCTCCTCGCTAGCTTCATCTACACTGTTTTCCGAGAGCTTTATGTCAAGTTCCTCGCTAGCATCCTCATCTGTTGATTTAACTGTATTGAGCTTGACAGAGACATCAACTGGAACCTCAATATCAAGTTCAAAAACCTCTCCCGCTGCGTCATCGGTCCCATCTGTAGTATCATCTTTGATCCAGTCATCCCCCGTATCTTCTTCTTCTTCTTCTTTGTCACTGGAATCTGCAACCTTTTCTCTGATAACTCCTAAGATCTCGGTAGTTTCATCTATGCCACTTTCTGAGAATTCTATCTCAAGTTCCGCTGTAGCATCCTCATCAATTGAGTCAAATGTACTGAGCTTGACACAATCAATAGCTGGAACGACAACAATTTCTTCACCCGCGAGTTTAACGGCCCCACCCTCTTCTTCATCATTACCTTCATCTGCCGTGCCATTTTCGATCACGACATCTTCTATCAGCTATTCTATCAGTTCTTCTTCGTCTCTTTCCTCTTTATTTAAATCTGCAACCTTTTCTGGTTTATCTTCTCTGTTCTCTACTTCAAGCTCCTCCGAAACATCGTTGTCAATTTATTCAACTGTATTGAACTTGACAGAGTCATCAACTAAAACCTCACTAATTCCTTCACTGGCAAGTTCAGCAGCCCCTCCCTCTTCGTCGTTATTAACCTCATCTACGGTACGATCTTCGATCCCGTCACTCTCTGCCAGCTCTTATTCACCAACATCAGCACCAGCTAGCTCTTATCTTCCTGCGAGGTCGGCCGTCAGCTCTAGTATAGAATCTTCGGTGGCATCCACCATTACCTCGTTGTCGAGCTCCACTGCGCACTTGTCTAGCTTGTCCTTCCCTAGTAGTTCTGTCGGTATTACATCATCTCCTTCTAGCTCGCACCCTTTATCCGCTATATCCTCCTCTAGCCCCACTAGTGTATCAGTAGCCGAAAGTTCTTCGTCGATTTTTTCAACGGTACATTCGTCATCGGCAGCGGTATTGTCAACATCTTCCACGGTTTCGTCGACATCGTTGTCCTCAATGCTTCAGTCTTCAAGTACTCGTTCGAGCTCAACACAGCCTTCCTCAGCTTCGTTGTCGAAGGTCAGCTCCCAATCAACAGGTGAGACCGGATCTTCTAGCGTTTCTCAGTCCTCTTCATCATTTGAAACAGTAACGGTAGCATCTTCCATCCTTTCGGCGCAAATCTCAACATTTGATTCCTCGAGCACAATCAAATCGAACTCTTTGACTTCCCAGATATCAACGGTGCAAACTGCCACTACCACTATCACTCCTGTAAGTAGCGCGCTATTTTTTTCAAATCGAAGTTCTAATCTAACTTTGACTTTCTTCTCAGTCTTCTACACAGCCTTCAAGGCTATTCAGCTCAAGTGCTGTCTCTGTATTAGAAGTGACTTCATTCTCTCCATCAACACGCTCTGTCAGTAGTCTGCTCGCATCGTCAGTAACATCTGCAGTGTCCGCTGTCTCATCGACTCCGCCTAGGACACTGCTCACAGACTTGGCAGCTATAACAGCAGCAGTAGAAACTCTCCTTGTGGCTCTGGAACAGCTTCCAAAGAATCCTCCAAGTGTAGGGGTCGCTTATAATAATCTTGTTACCGCAGTAGAGCAGTTCATCACCGATTTAACTGCTTTGGTGAGTACCGACTTGACCAAACGAGATGATGCCAACAGTATAAATATCGAGGCCGTATCACTTCAGGCGGTCGAGTCTATTATCAGCGCTATAGAAGACTTCTATGAGTTCTACGACAGTGAATTGTTCGTCGATATTGTGCCGAACAGCATACATGACGTTGAACTGCTGGCAGCATTAGCTGGGGATATATTAACGGAAGCGGGGATTGTCTGCCCAGGTGGAGAATTGAATGATGCCATTGTGCAGTCCAACATTGTGTTTAAACTATCTAAAGCAGCATTTGCTGAACTGTCAACGTGTACTACTAGTACCGCCGGACCAACATCAACTGCTATGTTGGCAAGTGGGTCTTCAACTAATTCAATGATGATCGGAGAGCCAACATATACAATAAATCCAGTGACTATTGGCACTGGAAACTTCACCACTGTAACCAGTATAACGACACTTACGGTGCCATGCTCTACATTATCAGGAATCACATTCTACAGTAAATTAACGAATATCATTACGAAAACTATCCCTTGTGAAAAGTACACTGACAACGTTCTCAATACAAATCCATTGACAGTCGTCACAAGTCTCACAACTCTGACATTACCTTGCTCTACCTCAGCAGGCACTGTTATTTACACCAAATTTGTGGAAACAGTGACCATCACAGTTCCATCCCCGCCAATTATATCAAAAATTGCTCAGGGATCACAGTTGATCCCATCTAATGTCATGTCGGCCACGATATCAACGGAGAGTGGGTTTGCTCCAGAGGAATCTGCTCTGAAATCTGCACAGGCGACTTTGATTCAACCATTTTCACCGGTCACCCCATCATCCGCAGAAGCCGCCCCACAGCCAGTTGTCACGCCCCAGGCAGCAGCAGAATTTAGTTCCGTTGTATCTGGTACGACAGCGGCATCCACAACCAGAGCAAGTGGGCTTTCTGGCGCTGAAGCTCCAGCTAAGAGCGGATCCGTACCTGCTTTAACAGCGGCATCCACTACCAGAGCAAGTGGGCTCCCTGGCGGCATAGCTCCAGTTGAGAGCGGATCCCGTGGTTCCATTAACTCACGAATGCCGAATTTGCTTTCAATTTTCATTACAGGGTTGATGCTCTTCGCATAACAACAACGCCAACATTCCTGCAATTCCTGTGTATCATATATTCAGATATGAAATGTATCAATGGTTTGTGAGCCGCGACAATGGTCCTGATGCGATCTAGTCATCATCGAGACAGACGAGATGTGAAATCTAAATCCATGTACACTTAGAATAGAATGTGCTGGCGGATTTAGATTCTCGGGACATATATTTAGTTTCCTAGCTATTGATACGCATATACTACCAGGGTCAGAGGCTCGCGAAGCGAGCACTACAGTGTCTGGGACAGAGCCCAACTACCGGAGGCGCGCCGCCCACCTCTGAGCGGCCTCCGGCCGGCTGGGGCGCTGCCCCAGACCCCGTAGCTCCTCGAGCTGCGCTCGAGGAGGGCTGTTGGCTCCGCGCAGCGAGCACTGGGGGTCGGTACCAGGACAGAGCTCGATACGAGCGCAACGAGAGGAACTACGGGGTCTGGGGCAGCACCCCAGCCAGGCCGGAGGCCGTACCGGGCCCTGCGGGTGTGATACTCCGTCAAAGTATTAGAATATGTAATGCATGAGATCAGTGTGCGGTTCCGGCGGGAGGTTCAGACCATGAAGGACTCGCCACATCCACACTCGCCCTTGGAGTTGGGGTTGTGGAAGACGAAGCGGCTAGCGAGCTTGTCGTCGACCCAGTCCATTTCCGAGCCGATGATGCTGAACAATGCCTTGGAGTCGATCAGGACCTTGACGCCGTCCTGGACGATTTCCTCGTCGAACTTGCCGGGCTCCGATACGTACTCGAGGTGGTACGTCAGACCCGAGCATCCTCTGTTGCGGACTCCGATTCTGATCAGTTTGGGGTCCGGCAAGTCTAGGAGAGCGTGCAGGTGCTCGACAGCCGACATCGATAGCTTGATGGCGGCCTTTCTTGGTCGCAGTTTTCGCCTTGGCTTGGCTGCAGTGCTGGTAGTAGAAGATGCAGATAAGGTTGTATTGGGGGCGGTGCTAGCAGCTGGGGTTGACGAGGTGGTTGACGAGGGGGTAGAGATGGAGCTGGATGGAGCTGTCGCGCTAGACTGTGAAGTAGTCGTGGTAGATGCTGTGGAAGATGCAGGAGTGGGGGTTGAAGATGCCGTGTAGCTCGTCGCAGTAGCCGACGGAGAACTCTTCAGAGGTGCCTGTGGCTGTATTGGTCTTGCAAATGGCTTTGCTGCTCGTAGTAGGTTCTTGCTTTTGGCCGCGCCAAAGCTGTGACTAGCCCATGTCTTACTAGAATTTGCATTCGCACTGGGTACTTGCTGACTGGTATTGGGAGCAGCAGCAGGAGCAGATGCTGATGACGACGGTAGAGATCCAAACACGGAAGGCGATATCTTCGATACCGGCGTCACCGGCACCGTCTGTAAATACCTCTTGGCCGAGGTTCTAATGAGAGTGGGGATCTGGTCCTTGATTAGCATCTTGACAGGTCTGTGTGTGGGATGTGTGAGGGATAGATGTGATAGACAGGTGAGATACTAGGTCGGACGGAAGTCGAATTCAGACCAGAGAAACTGTTACAGATTTCGATGAGATTCTGAAATTGTTCAAGATTGAAGAAGGGTCTTTGGACGAGAGAGTCGTGACAGACCTGGCAATCCTGATAGTATAGATCTTATCAATTGAGGATAGGCTCTACTGAGGAAAGCTGCCAGTAATAAATAGAATAACAATCTTCCAGAAGCAAATTTGAAACCAAGAAATAAAAAAACAAACGAAGCACAGAGTTTGATTCACAGTCTGCTCGAAACCAGAACAAAACGGCTATGAATCAACCAGCCTGAGAGAGAGATGTGGGGGTAGCAAGAATAGAGAGTGTTTCAGGGAAAATATACTAGCATCAAAAGTCACTGGCCTGACTATAGTTTTATACGGAACAGGTTCACGGGGTTGGGGGTTTACATTACCAATAAGCCGTTTTTACAGTGGTAAATTTGCGCCAGTTGCTCCATACTTTCGACCGCACAATATACAGGGCAGGGGTTACGTCCTTGAAGAGGATCCGGTTCCATCCGCAAACTCCCAACTGCACTCACCCCCAAGTCAGCATTCTGAATTACCCCCACTCCTATTGGCCAGGAAATTGTCCGCCACCCGGCCTGAGCCCACCGGTCGGACTTCCTCACTGCCCACAGCCACCGGCCGTGGCACCCGTGGCACCCGTGGCTTCGCGGTGCTGGGCTCTCTGTTGACAGACTGGGAGAGTGGGGTAGACTCGGAGCCGGTTCGGGCAGCAGCTCCATACCGCTACTGGCTCCAGCTGCACTCACTCACATGCAACATGTATTTTGAATGCAGGGTTGACGCAAGGCCCTGCGGCGGCTACGCAGGACAAGAAGCCTCCGGCGGCCGAAGCACTGCCCCGGAACCCACTGCTCCTCTCGTTGCGCTCGCGGAGAACTCTTAGCGGCTGGCGCAGTCGAGCTGATGGGACTTCTTCTATCCAGCGTGGAGGCATAAACAAGACATGTGGAATACGGGAAGTAGGTAGAGGAAATGAAGCGGAGGATATCTCGTGAGGAGAACGAGACCATGCCCTCTGATTTGAAATCAATTGAAGGGCAAATGTTTAAAGGGAACGATTATCGTTTGGGAATAAGAGATGTTGAAGGCAAGCTATGCCTTCATATTCTAATGCTGCCACCATTCTCTAGTTAGATTCTAGACTCTCGAAAAAGACCCGGAAAGTAATGCGTTCGTATTTGGGGCCATAGCTGTCAGTCACATGTCTCGATTCTTGTGCTCAAATATTTGTTCACAATACTAAGTCTCCCGAAAGTTATTGCTATTATTCTTGCTATCACTCTTTTTCTTTTGTTTTACTTTTGTTATCATTCGTTCCTTTTCTATGGAATCTACAGGACCGCGCAGATACCCATATTACTCTTGATTAAGATAGTCAGATATTTATTTATTTGTTAGTTAATTTATTATCTTTGTCCTGAGAAACCTTATAATAGAGACACCCCTCCAGCGTAGATAGTTGACTATAACATTTTATTTTCTATTGTACTTTCTGCAGTCCGTAGATCATACGTAGATCATATGTAGAGATCTGTACATGGGGATTCCCAAAGAAGGAAATCCAGGGGTAATATCTGATCTTGATCCAGCGCCAAGTAGTACTCCAGACGTTGTTCCACCTCGGGTTACCAGACATTCTGGGAGCTCAGAAGACCTCTTGTCCACTCAGACCCTATCACCAGATACTCAGCTTCGACTTGGCCCTGTCTAGTAGGATCTGGAGTGGGCCTGGCAGGCGAGAAAGCTACAGCTACCCGAGGCAACTGGCAAAAAATAGAAAGAACAATAAATTCATTTTCGGTCATATATAAATTAGAGTCTGCTGCCCAGGTTGATTTGGACCGACTTGACCTGAGTGTAGGTCTTAAGGCCGTACTCGCCGAGCTCTGAGCCGATACCACTCATCTTGAAACCACCGAAGGGGATGCGGATATCCGAGTCGTTGGTGGAGTTGATCCAGACGGTACCGGCATCGATCTCGTTGGCTAGCTTGTGGGCACGGGTGATGTCCTTAGTGAACACGGCAGCACCCAGACCGTAGATGGTGTCATTGGCGAGCTCGAGAGCCTCCTCTTCGGTCGAGAACTTGCCGACAACCACAACAGGGCCGAAGATCTCCTCCTTGACAATGGTCATTTCAGGCTTGACGTCAGCGAAAACAGTGGGCTTGATGTAGAAACCCTTGCCAGTCTTGCCAGCCTCGCCACCGGTGACGAGCCTGGCACCCTCCTTCTTACCACTCTCAATGTAACCGAGAACACGCTTCTGTTGAACATCAGTGACTTGAGGGCCGTGGCCAACAGAGTCATCGAATGGATCACCCATTTTCGTAGAGCTCTCGACCTCGGCCTTGATGCCAGCAACAAACTTGTCGTAGATAGTGTCTTGAACATACAGACGAGAGGTGGCACAGCACACTTGTCCTTGGTTGTACATGATACCGAAGACGGCCCACTTGACAGCCTGTTCCAAATCGGCGTCGTCGAATACAAGCATGGGCGACTTACCACCACACTCTAAAGTGACGGCCTTCAAGTTAGAAGCGGCAGCCATCTGCATAATGAGCTTACCAGTAGCAGTGGATCCGGTGAAAGCGATCTTGTCGACATCCATGTGCGAGGCTAAAGGAGCACCAGCGTCCTTACCATAGCCAGAAATGATATTGATAACACCAGGAGGGAAGCCAGCCTTGACAACCAAGGTACCGAAATACAGCATTGACAGTGGAGTCTGCTCAGCAGTCTTCAAGACGATGACGTTACCTGTAGCAATGGCAGGACCGATCTTCCAAGCAGCCATGGCCAAGGGGTAGTTCCAAGGAATTATCTGACCACAGACACCGAAAGGCTGGTGTCTGGTGAAAGCGAATTTGTCGTCCGACTCCATGATGGTCTTACCCTGGATTTTGTCGGCCCAGCCACCGTAGTAGTTGAAAACATTGATGCACTCGTCCACATCGTAAGTGGCATTATTGTTACGGGGCTTACCAGAATCAGCAGCCTCAATCGCAGTCAGAGTAGCACGGTGCTCCTCCATCAAGTCAGCCAGCTTGTGAAGCAGCTTGGCTCTTTCAGCACCTGGAGTTCTCTTCCAGACCGTCTTATAAGCCTTTCTGGCAGCAGCGACCGCAATATCAACATCGTCCTTGTCCGCAGCATACACCTCAGTAATGATTTGCTCAGTGGCAGGATTCACCGAACTAAGAGTCTTGCCATTCTTGGAAGCAACAAACTCGTTGTTGATGAACAAGCCCGTGGGCTGCTCGTAGGTCACATCGCCCAGAGTAATCTTTTGAGATAAAGGAAGAACCATCTACGCTGTTAAACCTGCCGTGGCGGCAGTGTGGCGCTTGGGTCTATTGGGGGTGGCGGTGCGCCTCCGGCAGCTGGGGCCCGTTGAGCTCGCTTCGCGAGCGCTGCTGGCTCCGCAGCTCGACAGATCAAGCCGAATCTTCCCTACGGAGCCAGCAGCGCTCCGGGGCAGCGGACCTGCCGCCGGAGGCACGTCATCCCCAACCAATTGCACTTACTTTGTGTGATTTTGTGAGAGATTTTTCGTTATCTAAGATAGTGACACTGGCTGATCTGGCCCTTATAAATACTTGCGACCCTTCTGTGGGGTTCGGGGGCACGCTTATCAGTTTAGCCGCCCCGCAGACCGAGCTGGGTGCCAGGTGCCTACCTGGTTAGGAAGGCAGATGCGTTATCACAGGCCTGGCGACTGCTGCGAGCCCGCGTCTGGGCTGGGAGAGCACCGCGGAGGCAGGCCGCTGCGAACACTGCTTCTCCGCGCGGTGCTCTGGACTGGGTAGGCGCTGGCGGCGGGGATCCAGTTGCGCTGAGCGACTACCGGGGCCCAGTGTGGAGTGCCTCCGGCGGCTGGAGCGCCCCGGACCCTATTGCGCTGGAGACGCGACCTGAACTCCGCACCAGCGGCAAAGCTTAGGCACACCGCCCCAAAAGCCACAGGGGATACACCGTACCGCAGGCCAAAGAGCTCGCGAAGCGAGCACAACGGGGTCCGGGCAGCCGGGGCAGCGCCCCGGCCGCCGGAGGCTTCCAGGGGACCCGTCCAGAGCCACAAAAGCCACCCGCAAGGTTAGTCGATGACCTCAGCCGTGGGAGCTGAAATGTTCATGCATGAGAGATAAGATAGGCGATCAGAATCAGATCAAACCTACAATCTTTTTCGAACTTGATCTGATGCTGGTGCTGAGGCGATTGGGGGTGGCGCCGGGCCGAGCCAGGCTACTTCTCGGAGTAGGAGCGAGAGCGAGAGCAAGGGTTGGAGTGGGTCGGGGGTACATGGTGCTGGCGATAGAGTCGTCGTGCGATGATTCGTCGGTATGTCTAATTGACCGCCGCGACTCGGGTCGGCCTGTGATTGTGGACCATGTAACGAAGTCGCTCGACACTGCGAAGGCAGGCGGAATCATTCCTATAGATGCGGTTGCACACCACCTGACGAGCATAGCCCCGCTGGTCTCGGATGTTCTCGCTCGAAACGGACTGGAGAGAGTCGATTTAGTGTGTGCGACCAAAGGCCCGGGCATGTTCTCGTCGCTGTCCAGCGGGTTCAACCTGGCCAAAGGACTGTCAATAGCATGGAATGTGCCATTAATAGGAGTGCACCATATGCTGGGCCATTTACTGACCCCGAGATTCTTCAGCAATGGCCAGGAACCCAAGTTCCCGTTCTTGTGTCTTCTGACCAGCGGCGGCCACACCATGCTGGTTCTCTGCAAAAGCCTGTTCAGTTACGAGATCCTGGCGAATACCATGGATGTTGCCATTGGCAACTCGCTAGACAAGTGTGCTCGCGAGATAGGTCTCAGTGGCCAGATGCTGGGCAGAGAGCTAGAATTATTTATTAACGGACCAGGAGGTACCAGTGCTCATGACTCGAGCTGTGTACCAGCCGAGTTCAGCTTCCCCAATCCCCTTCAAAATCGATGTGGCCGTAAAGATATGGTGGCATTCTCATTTGCATCTTTCATTTCCGTCATGGCCCGGTCGGGTCAGCTTATCTACGGCGACGAAACCCCGCTCTCTTCGCTCTCAGAACCTGAGAGACGAGAAATTGGCTCTCGCGCTCAGACTGCCATATTCAACCACCTGGTCAGCAAAGTGAAGCTGGCTGTGCAGCAGCTTCAAGACTCCCAGACCAGAGACCGCACAGCACTAGCAAGTGACGGCGATCGACCTGGGCACAGCGACGCCATGGACTTCGTTTGTTCAGGCGGCGTAGCCTCGAACCAGCTGCTCCGACACATGCTGTCCACCCAGCTCGAACCATACAACCTGAACTTCCACTACCCGGATCCGAAGTGGTGCACCGACAACGCGCTCATGATCGGCTGGGCAGGCATCGAGCTCCACGAGAGCGGCCTCTACCGCCCCAGCAGCCTTAACGAGCTGCCAATACCCAAGTGGCCCCTCGACGAGTTCACAGCCTCGGTCACTACCACTACGACCTCTGCTGCCTGACTGTACATATATATTGCATCACTCCTCTGTACATTCTCCGTGCCTCCGGCAGCTGGGGCACTACCCCGAACCCCGTTGCTCCTGCTTCGCAGGAGGCCACTTCCGGGGACATCCAGACTCGAGCGCAGCGAGAGGAGCAACGGCTTCTGGGGCAGTGCCCCAGCCGCCGGAGGCACGGTGGGGGTGGGTATGCTTCTAGTGAAGTGTGATACAGGCTAAGTATGCCCTGCGGCTCTTTTTTTATTTTTTTGGAATGAATCGTAAATACAGGTCGTGAGAGGTCGTGAGAAGGTATCATGATGTGGCGTTAGCAGAGTAGCAGCCGGGCTAGCGGTCCTTGTTGGTGTCGGCGTTGCCGCGAGCGACAATGACGGGTTCGTCCATATCGTCGTAGATGTTGCACAGATCCAGCCAGGACTTCATATCCAGGTCGATGATTAGCTGTGTGCGCGAATTCTTTTGAGCAGGTCTGCCTGAAGCGTTGCTGGCCGGGCCGGCCTGGGTGGCACTATTGTGGACCGCAGAGATGACCGGTATGCCGTCCTCGTCGACTTCCAACGAGACCTTGCCTTCTTTGACGAGAAAGCTCACGAAGAATAGGTTTTCTATTGTTTCCGAGAAACTGAATGGGTTAAGAATGAACTCGAGCATGTGGATAGCCGGCCTAGACCCGTCTTCTTCAGGGTCCTGCTCGGCTTGCACTGCAACTAGCGTGTCAAAAACTTCTTTTATCAGCGTTGCTTGCTCAGCATCCTCTTCTCCGTGATACGTGTCCTTGACATCAGTCGGCGCAGAGGCCGTGCCTACATTCAGTCTCACAGCAGCTCTTCTCTTGGACGGTCCTTTATCCACGTCAAGCGGGCCGTACATGAACCCCATGGTCGGCACTCGATACATGTATTTGTACGCCAGGATTCCAATGTCGCTGGCGCTCGATATAGTATCTGGATCACAGCCATTAGCAGTGCCTGGTGCATTACGACGGGCATGCCGCGGGTTCACCAGGCCTCGCAGAGCAGTGATATACGCTTGCAAGTCGAAATCCTTGGTGCCATCGACTTTCGTATTGGTAGCTCGCTGGCGAACAAGTCCTGTAGTGGTCAGCACTACTCTTGAGTCGTCCATCATATGCTGAGTGTTGGTCGACTTCTCGAGCAGCGACTTGGCCCGGTCGACCGCGTTGCTCAGAAATCCAGTGTCGCCATTAGGCTTGACCAGCTCGTCGGCCCGCTCTTCCAGCTCGCTGTGAAGCTTGACATAGTCCTGGTGCACCTGCTGCTGGTCCAGTGCCTCGCGCGTTCCACGACTGCTGCCTGAAACCGCTACAGCCATGTTCTCACTGTAGCTATAGCTGACGCTCTTTGGTCTACCCCGAGAACAGTCAACCACCTAAGACTCGAACGCGTCCTGTAATTAAAGTCTGCATATGCCCGCCGCAAGACCAGAGGCGCACCTTGAAAGCTATTAGCTTGTCTCCAGCCTGGAGCTTCTCGCTTCCACGGGTGGCTTGCCAGGTCCTGGGATAAGCACAAGGGCTACAATGGCTCGCAAAGCGAGTACAACGGGGTCCGGAGCAGCGCCCCGGCCTCCGGAGGCATGCCCACGCGCCTCCGGCAGCTGGGGCGCTGCCACCGACCCCGTTGTGCTCCGCTGCGCGGAGCCCCAATTCTGGTGAATATATCGGCACTGTGGATGTAGTGGCCCACGAAGCAAGCAGAATGGGGTCTGGGGCAGCGCCCGAGCCGCCGGGGCTCTCAAACCGCCATTACCCCTAAGCAGGGATCGGCACCGCGCCGTGATGCAAGGTCTGTTTCCAGGATGCAGAGGCTGGTGGAAAGTTGTAAGGTAAACATTCAGAGCCATCGCGAGAGGGAAGAGCTAGCGTGGGGGCAATGAGTGAGAGGCGGATTCGCAAGCTCGAAGAGAACGTAGTCAATCGCATTGCGGCTGGCGAGATCATTGTGGGCCCGTCGAACGCGTTGAAAGAGTTGTTCGAGAACGCGGTGGACGCTGGGAGCAGGTCCGTCGAGATAGCAGTCAAGGAAGGCGGGCTGAAGCTGCTCCAGATCACCGACGATGGTTGCGGTATCGTTAAAGAGGACCTGCCGATTTTGTGCGAGCGGTTCACGACTTCCAAGATCAAGTCGTTTGACGATTTGACCAGTATAGAGAGCTATGGATTCAGAGGCGAGGCTCTGGCCAGTATATCACATATTGCCCATGTGACAGTGACAACTAAGACTAAGGACGAGCTTACAGCATGGAAAGCCCAGTATCTGGACGGTGCTATGGTACCTAGAGGATCAAAACCCAAGCCTCAGGCCGGCAAGACAGGCACTCAGATCACAGTTGAAGACCTGTTCTTTAACGTGCCGTCACGACGACGCGCCTTCAGAAGCGCATCTGAGGAATATAGCAAGATCCTGGATGTTGTGGGACGCTACGTAGTGCATTGTATAGGGGTGGGAATTACGTGCAAGCGGCAGGGAGACCCTCATCCTACCTATAGTGTTCGCAAAGAGGCGTCTCAGATAGATCGCATAAGGGCGGTGTTCGGACCCAATGTTGCCAACGAACTGCTGGAGATCAAATACGATCCGAACGATCACGATGAGCATGAGGGACAAGAGAGTGAGGGACACGAAGATGATGGTCATGAAGAATATGAAGACGGCGAGGACAGTGCAAAAGACGATCATGACAGAGGAGAATATGAAGATGACCCAACAAATAGGGCGAGCGGAGAAATAAAAGTCAGTAGAGCCAAGAAATCACATAAAGCAGACAGAGCACACAGCGCGAGCAAAAAACTGAAAGAGAGTACCAGAATCGGCCTCCGAAAAATATTTGGATATATAACCAACGCCAACTACTCCTCTAAGAAGTCTATCTCGCCAGTTGTATTTGTCAATAACCGGCTAGTGACATTTGATGCGCTCAGACGAGCGCTGAGCCAAGTGTACGGAGCATTTCTGCCTCGAGGAGGGCACTATTTTGCCTATTTATCGCTGAATATCGACCCTGCAAATGTGGATGTCAATGTACACCCGACAAAGCGGGAAGTGCATTTTCTTTTTGAAGAGGAGATTATCGAGTTTGTGTGCTCTGAAGTGCAAAATGCGTTGGCTGATGTGGACGTGAGTAGGTCGTACGAGACACAGACTGTAATCCCCGGTATCACCACCACCCCCATCGGCAATATCACCAAAGTTGGTACAAGCAGCAGTAGCGGTGGTGTCACTAGTGGGTCCGGAAAGCGAGTGTACGAGTACAATCTAGTACGCACCGACCCGAAACAGCCCAAGATCCCGTCTCTATTCTCCAACCGAGTCCAGCCACAGACTCCCTCGCGCCCGCCCCGCTCAAGCTATCCTTCGCTCTCCCAATCACAGCTGCCCTCTCTGCCAGACCTCCATTCAGATCTCCCGTTGCCGCCAACGCAGTCACAGTTGCAGTCAAGTGACGAAGGTGTTATCTTCGAGCGAGGCTCGAACAACTCGTCTAGACAGAGCCCAGCCGCCGGAGGAACGCCATCCACTCCCCAGCGGTCATACACCCCGACCACACTCCGTTCAATCAAACAGCTACGAGACGATGTGCGCAGGAACGTCCACAAGGGCCTTACAGAGCTCTTTGCAAATCACACGTTTGTGGGCATAGTGGACTATACAAAGCGTCTCGTGGCGCTGCAGTTTGACGTGAAACTGCTGCTTGTGGACTACGCAGCGGTGTCCAAAGAGCTGTTCTACCAGATTGGTCTCAGCGAGTTTGGCAATTTTGGCAGCATCGAGCTGGACGGAGACGACGGGGGCATCTCCGTTCGGAGGCTGCTGGAAGCAGCTGTGGATTTGAAGAAATCCGAAGGCGTAGCTGTCGACGACAACTTTGTCGATACAACAATCGAGCTATTTGAAGATAATGCCGAGATGGTACATGAGTATTTCAACATAACCTTGACGAAAGCAGCACAGCAGAGCGACGAAAACCAGAACGACAGCGATTCAACCGTTCACACCTCAAACGACCTATTTATTAAAACTATTCCATTATTACTAAAAAATTATATGCCACCATTAAATAAACTCCCGGGATTCATGTATCAGCTTGGCACAGCAATTAACTGGGAGGTAGAAATCGAATGCTTCAGAGATATACTCACTCAGCTGGCTCTCTTCTATATACCCGAGCCTATCAGTGCAGACCAACACACAAAACGACCAACAGAAACAGAAACAGAAACAGGAAAGCAAAGCAAGAAAGACGACGAGGAAGACCGAGCCCGTCAAAACGTCCGTGAAAATCTAGAGATCATCTTATTTCCTGCCATCCAGAGGCGACTAATCGCGCCCCGCAGCCTGGTGAGCGACACTATAGAAATAGCCAATCTGCCAGGGTTGTACAAGATTTTTGAAAGATGTTGAATAAATATGAGTGCGCGAGTGTGTGTAGATTAATAAATAGCGATGCTTTGCAAGATTTCCATTCTGTCGGTGAAGTAGGCCTGGAAAAATTTCTGTTTCTTGTGGTTACTCATCATAGCCAGGTCGTTTTCCAGCGGTTCTGACGGCGGGGTGATGATAGGAGAGAAAGGATCAAACGTGAAGCTGAAGTCGTCGTACTTTCCGTTATTAGATAGCAGGCACGGGAAGTGCTCGTGCGAGATGTTGGTTGTGTCGAATGAGGTGATCTGTGTTTCGAGTAATTGCTCGTAGTTCTCCTTCTCCAGCGGAGAACTCGCTACCAGCAAATCGTTGAGCTTCAGCAGTCGATCCTTGAAGAAAGTGAGTACTTTCAGGGGATACGAGGTCAAGTCGTGGTACGACGAGATAGCCAGTGGAGACGGCGGCGTCTGCAACAGCGATGAGGGGTGAATAAACATACTGGGCGTGCTCTGCGGCGGCGTGTAGCCCGGCTGGTTAGCAATAACAATACTCTCGTACCCGACCAAGTCAATAGGGCCTATGAAGCCAAACTGGAAGATGTATCGCACTTCGGGGAACAGCGCATCCAGAACTCGTGTGAAAGCGTGGTAATACAGATAAAGAACAATCTCTTCAGTGGTACGCTGGCCAGACAGACTTCGGCACAGCGCTGCGCTGGGAAACATTCTCAACCATTTTCTGAGCATCCTGAATAGCAGCTGTGGTGGGTAGTAGGCGGTACCACTCTGGTCAGTCTGCCTAGTTTGAGTTTCAAGAAATTCGATAGTGTCAGTCACCATACCCGCCAGAGCTTGATGCTCGTCTAGTAATGCAGACGAGCATACACCCATTGACACTCCACTCGATAGGAAGTCGCGAATACCTTCTAAATGAGACGAAAACTCGGGCAGAAATTCGCCATTGTACGAGGGCATCTTGATGGACTTGATGCCCTGCATGATGGCATCCCGCATACAAAAGGCCATTCCCGTCTGGCTGTTTGTGATTTCGACCTTTTCCAGAACAGCGGCAACGCCCTTGGACAGGGTCACACAGGCCTGGATATCTTCTTGTTGTAAAAATACATCCCACGACAATATCAGCGCAGTAGCTAGCACGCAATCTGTATTTTCAATATGGTCTTTCGCAATCTCCTGCTGCAGTGCAGACAGGGCCCTGTCACGGTGGATATCCGAATTAATCTGGTGGCTGTCATGCCCAGTCTTGATAGACATGAATCCGTAAGAAAACGCCATCATGGCATCGTACAAAATGTCGCTGTCTGCTGCCAGCATAAACAGCCATGACAGCCATTCGCAGTAGATGCTTCGTAGAGCGTCTGAGTCGAAGCCCTGCTGAACCACCTGCTCTTTGTATTCCTTATCACCATAAATGGAGCTGCCATTGATGCTGCCTGGGGGCGTGATAGAGTCATCTCGAGGCGGAAGAACGACAGGCGTGTGTTCCAGATCCAGACCAGACGAGCGGCCCGTGTCGGAGCCAGCGGTGCTGCTGCTGCCAGCAATGCACTCGTTGCTCATAGGCGGTGAGGTCGACAGCGGCGGCGTGACCACCAACACCGGTCGGCGGTTCAAGCTCTCGGCCTCCACCTGGGCAGCCATCTCCTGGATGCGCTTGCGGTCGGCTATCTCCTGCGCCGTCATCTTCATATACGAACACTCCACTTTGTACTTGATACACTGGCTGCATTGCGGCAGCTTCTCGTCACATTTGACTCGTCTCTGTTTGCAGTTGGCACATCCTGCCGCTGTTAGTAGGTGGTTGAAGCCGGGGAGTCCAGAACTCGCGCTTCCGGGACTTGGGGGAGATGCCTCCGGCGGCCGGGGCGCCGCCCCGCGAGCGCCTGTCCTAGGATCCCGGGAGTGGCCCGACTCGAGCGAAGCGAGCGGAGCAGCGGGGTCCGGGGCAACGCCCCGGCCGCCGGAGGCTGACCAGACAATACACGTACCGAGATGGCTCTTCTTGTGCTTCCTTCGTTTCCTGGCAGCCTCGGTCGGGTTCGACGAGAACGACTTGTTTTTTTCGGGGGCCATGGTCGCGACTTAGGGGCAGCGGAGGCGGCAGCGGGGAAGAGCGAGGTTGAGGCGTTGTGAGGTTGAGGGATCAGATCAGGTCAGTCAGGCGGTCAGTCAGTCAATCCACGACTCTCTGTCTGGAAGAGCGAACACAGAGTGGCCGATGGCCTGAAACAAAACGGTTAGTTTATTGCCAAACCTAAAACTGTGGCAGTATCAGCATCAAACAGTCGTAGGATTAGTCGGAGGAGCCAGTTCGAGACTCGCGCGCCCAGACTGGACTGGTTCTCTTTTTAGGTTAAATGAGATCAGATAATGACAGTAGGCGGATGTATGTCTGTGTGTTGTGGGCCTGTGGGATGGGGCACAGGACAGGAGGCTTGGTTTCTTGTATCTTCTTGGTGCTGACTGGGTCGCGGGATGCGATGCTGGGCGCTGGGGTAGCAATGCGGGATGCGGGGCCTGGTGGGTTTAAGCTTGCCGACAGCTGGGTTGTTCGGGGCCTGTCTTTCGCTAATGTACAGTGGTAAACTTTGCTCCCAACACTTGGATGTGATGCGATATGTGACGTGGGTGAAGTTGGGGTGGCAGCACTATTAAACTGATACACCGCTGATACAAGAATTTTTTAGGCAGTGTCATTTTGAGAGTCGCGGTGGATATTGGTGGGATCGATAGTCGGCCGTTGAGCTTCGACAATGACAACGGCAGCCCAAGGTTTGAACTTTTTTAAAACTTTCAGCTCTTTCAGCGTCGGCCAAACGAAGGTTCAAACCCGTGCTGGCTTGTAGCAGAAGCTGTGCTCACTGATACCGCGGCCTGGTACTGACACCTGCCACTAATGTAATGGGCTATGAAGTGATACTCGACTGGTATGCAGTCTCTGTCTCGGATCCTCTCTCACTAGTGCTGTCACCGGTACTGTCACTTTTACAGCCACTGATACTGTCACTGGTACTGCCCCGTATGTGCTGCCACTGATACTACCACTGATATTGCCGCTGATACTGCCACTGATACTGCCGCTGATACTGCCACTGATACTGCCGCTAATACCGGTACGCTGTCCGAGGGCCACTGAGACTGTTACGCAGATGGATAATATAATTCTGCACGATTATACTTACTTTGCGACAACTGATAATAATAGTTGAGGTGGGAGAGTGGATCGTGCAACAATAAATGGCTGTGGAGGTGTTAGAACGAGACCCGAGAGGAAACAGGTGAGCAAAAGAATTGACGAATGAATAGAGTCAAATGGAACGAAAATCCGGGCCGGGCGTTAATGCGGAGAAGAGATGCGGCGGTCTGCTATATCTTCCGAGCCAGAGCTAGGGCCAGAAAAATAAAATAAATAAAAGAAAAAAAACAAAAAAAAGTGAGGCCGGTGAGAGTAGTAAACAGGAATATAATATCAAAAAAAAGGTAACAAGTATAACCGGGAATGGGAATAAAAGAGCCAGCGCGAAAACCAAAGCCAAAACCAAAACCAAAAAACAACACCCGGCTTCAGCTGGCTCGCCAGTCTGCTGGCCGGTCCTGTGGTCGTGCCCTGCCGTCCGGCGCTGCGGCACTAGGCCCTACTGCCTGCTCCCGGTTGCTAAACCCCCAATCCAAGCCAATGCCCGCTGCCCCATAGTCCCATATTCTTCCCTGACCCGTGCACCATGCCTGCCCTTATCGCATCGCGGCCGCAGTGGTTCAGCCGAAGCGAAGTCCGTGCAGAGTCGGTGGCTGAAAAGACCGCGGTCACGCGCTGTGCGCGGAAATGCGGGTACGCCCGTCGCCGGTCCACCAGCTACCCGCTTGTAGGAGCATTCTGCTCAGCAAGGTGACGTGAGCCTGGATCGATCTGTAGGGCTACTATGCTGGTCCCTGCAATCCGCTGCATGTTCTGCAGGCATGCGATGCGCCGTGCACATGCTAACCGGCTGGATGAGAAACTATGGGGGCTCAGTTGGCTGGCGGGTATGCCTCTGGCAGCTGGGCGTCGCCCCGGTTCGCGGGCCGCGGGCGAGATTACGTGAGCAGTAGAGGCTTGGGTTGACCGAAATTCCTGGGGCTGAGGGCCTGAGGGGTATGCGTAGTGTCGTAGAGAGGAGGATTGGGCAGCCGGCACTCTCAGTTCATTCTCATCAACTGGGAAATGGGCGTGACATTAACCGAATCAGCTTGGTATTGGATGCCGGATAGCACTCCAGAGACTGCAAAGACCGGCTGGTACGGACAAGGAATGACTCGGCGTGGTCTGGGTTCGGAACGGTCAAACCAGTCTAGAGCGGGCTAGTCAATGCCCCCACACTCCGCCCGGGGTCCTTGCTGAAGCTCAAGAACACCATGAGCTGCACCCGACATAATGCGTCAGCACAGCCACCAGGGGGCCCTGCATACTCCGCACCCTGCCCACCAAAATCGGGGCAACCTGCACACCTCGCTTTCGCCGGATCTTTTCTCCGACACCCTTCATCAATTTGCTCATCCTATCGATCCAATAACCGACCCCCAACTCCCAACTGCCCCAAAATAGTTACTCGGTCTAGGCATCGCACTAGCTAGCTCTCCTTCGCTCCTGGTACTCCACTAGCCAGATTGCCTTCTTCGGACCTCGCCCTAACATCGTCTATGGTTGATTAACTCTTCAGGTAAAGTGTGTATCGAGGCTGTGCGTACGGACGCAAATGCCCTAGCACGGTACGATGCTTAGCGGTATATTTCCAAGTTTTCATCTCCATGCGATGACGGCCGAGTGATGACCTGGATATGGTTTAGCACAGCGGTCGTTCTGATCTATTGGATATGGCTAGCGCCCAAGTCATACACTAGTACTTCTATTCGACCAGACAGACGAGACCACTGACCGGGCCATGGTCCAGATCATGGACCAGGACACATCTCACATCTCACATCTCACATCTCACATAGCTCACACTCCTCGCTTGGGTATAGAGACAGTATTTTTAGGGGTAAAAGGGGTATAATAACGTCATAAAGGTAGCCATTATTGCAACAATATAGTAGATAAACAGTTCGTTCCAAATCACTTCTTATCTCTTGCAATCCACATTCAGCACATCCTATAACCACACCAACTGCGCTTACTTACAAATAAGAACACCTCACCGAGTACCATGAACTCAAAACCAAGGTCTTGACACCCCCATCTCTATATATAGTTGTGTCTTGTCAATAAAGCTTCTTCACAAAGCTATCGCATGGCAGCATTGCATATAGGAAAGCATCCAGCGGTGATTGGCACCATATCGTTTTCGGTAACGAAGCTTAGCTGACCTCAACATGGCAATGAGTGTCGCCGATGCATCAGTATGTCCGTGCTCTTGCAGCACCCCGCTGCTGACAAAAATCCAGGGGTAAGCGGACCACCCAGAAATCCAGACCCTCTTCTACTGCTAAGCCCTGCTCGAATCCAGGTCCAGCCATCCACTGGTTGCACCTGTGACCTGCGTCCGCCTCTGCTCGATCGTCATTAGGGCCCTGGTTCTCGCGGTCGAATTTGTTCCGGGCATGACTCGCGGGGGCTGCGGTGTCAGCCAGTCCGAGCTTCCGGCGGCCGGGCTGTGCCCCGGGATCGGTTGTGGTCGCTTCGCGAGCAACTTGACCGTCGGACTTATCGAGAGGGAATAAGCCTCTGTGCCGACACATGCTGTCACTCGCAGCATAACATTCCTGTATCGGTATAGTAAACGGCGCTGAGCTCCAGATGCGATACAGACGAAAGTGGCTCCTCCATTTATTGTTTGATTTCAATGTTTTTTCTGTTTTTTTTTATGTTTTAGTTTTATTTTTTTAGTTTTAGTCCATATGTTATGTTAGAATAATGGCATGCCCATGTTTTTGACTGAGCAGTAATCAGTCTGCCCACGATTTGCCCGTAAGGCTCCAGGTTCATACCTTTGACAGCTAATCTGACTCGAAATACGAGACATGCACCGACTGATGATGCGGTGTTTCGCTTGTTTATTCACTTGTTTCTCTGACACGTCGCCTCGCTTTCACATCATTATCAGCAACTGCATGTGTAGCTCGAGATGGAATTGTAGATGCCGTAAATGCCAGATAACAGTGAGGTCCGACAGCGCCCAGTTTCTCCCCATACGGCCGTGGCCGTGACTCAAGCTCAGAATAGCTCACCCCACGGTCTCGGCCCTGGTCCCAGCCGGACTGTCGGCTCCATTCTCATTTTTAGATAATCACACATTGCTATTCTTGCTTTAATTCTATTCGGGCACGTCGTCATTCGCAGCTAACAGCTGTGAGTTGTAACACGCTTCCATTCTACCTTGAAATCTAACCTGTAGGTATCGGGGACCTATCGGTTGCATATCTTGAGCGGGTGGATCAGCATTCTCTGTAGAGGAGTGGTGTTACACATCTTTGTCCCGGGGCCTTTTTCCGTCCAACCTGCTACTCCTCTCACTCCAAGCTGGTCCAGTCTGGAACTCTGGCAGAGCCGTGTGCGGAAAAACAAATTCAAGTCACAGTCTAGCTGTGTATGAACGATGTAGTCACACCTCAATCGGGAAGATAGCCAAGCCGTCCCGCACCGGAACAAGCCTCCGGCGGCGGCTGGGGCTCTGCCCCAGTCCCCATAGCTCCTCTCGCTGCGCTCGAGTCGGGCCACTCTCGGGAGAAGAGCTCGCGAAGCGAGCAATGCGGGGTTCGGGGCAGCGCCCCGACCGCCGGAGGCATCTCCCGGACTCCATCAATCATATTTCGCTTTCCTAATTCTAGTTAGTGGCCCCGAGTCAGCACTGGCTCATCGTGAGTGGAATGGCTACTTACCAAATCCAAGAATTGCCCACCTCGGTCCTGCCGTGCTTCTCTGCCATACGGTAGTATTTGGCTGCTAAATGTTTGTTTTTCTTGGTCCCTATACCGTCAAGATAGCATTGGGCCACTTCCATCATGGCATCTGCATCTCCAAGTCGTGCAGCCGTCTCATAGTACGTTTTGGCTGAGTAGTCGTCCCTGTCGCAACCCCAACCGTTCCTAAAGCTGTTTCCCAATTCAAATATGGCCAGTACGAGCTCAGCCTTAGTTGACGCCGTGTTGTCCGTCTGCTGGATCAGTTCGGCACTTGCTGATGCCGCCGTCCGAAGATATTTGAATCCCAGCTCTTCGTTAACGGGGCAGCCCCAACCGTGTCTGAGAGACAATCCAAGCAAGAGCTGAGCCAGAGGCATGCCGGGTTTTCCATCTCTTTGAGTCCCTGCAAGTTCTTTAAACAACTTGTACGATTCTTCTATTTTGCCTTCTTCATGTATGTTTATAGCTGCCTGTAGCTTTCGTTCATTTTCCCGGTTGTTGCTAATGTCGAGGTGGCTCTTTTCAAAATCAAACTTGTCCTTGTCTTGGGGAATGCTGGACAGAGCTAGTTCTGTGGCTTTTGCTTCCCAATTCTGTCCATTAGTTTCTAGATCTTCTTTGCTACCATCTCCGATATTCTCGCCTGACTGTTTGTGATGTCTCCTGAACGGAGATATCGCCCGTAGCAGAGACCGTCTTTTGGACGTGCTTGCATCAGGGGTAACGGGACTGGGTGATAGACCCCCTGCTGAAACGGGCGAAGCGGCATAGTTAAGATCAGGCGACGTTTGAAGAGTGGATGCCAGAATGGGGGAGCTGGCAAGGATGCTGGGAGTCACAGGACTTGATGACTGTGGGTAGGGCGAGAGTAGTTTCGGTGGAGAGGTAGAAAGAGAAGAGTCAGCATGAGTGATAATTGATGGTACTACTGGTCTCGCTGAAACTGGCCTATTGGACGGCTCGGGGCCCAGCTGCTGACTATTATTCAGACTCAGTTGTGAGATATCTGAGGACAGCTCGCTATTGGGTTGCAACCCATTGCCATAGGGATAATGCCTGTCGCCTGGAGAGATTGACGATATCGGACGAGCACTTCGCCCTCTTAACAGTGTGTAGTTTTCATTTTTAGAAGGGCTTGTTGACCTCGAACCAGGAGAGGTGGATGCGATGTGCGAGACAGGCCTTCTCACAGGTGAGCGCGACGATGATCTCGACTGGGCGTATGAATAGTGTTGCTGTGCATTCTGGAACATGTCAGAGGGCTGTAGATGAGACGAGTCAATGCTTATGCTTGGGGTTGAAACCAAATTTGAAACGGGTCTGCCTCTAGACGCCATCTCGGATACATTGCCCAGAGCTGGATCAGGAGTCGGACCTGCAGCTAATGGCTCTGCTGGCAGGATGGGGTCCTTCGGGATGGAAGAAAGATGGTAGTCTGACTCCATTTGATTGCTGTTTACGATTCGAATTGTACTTTTCTGTGCATTAGACGATACCTCATGAGCATCCTCATGAGCATGTCTGGGTAAGTAGTGGCGATCAGGGGCAGTGTCTCTTGGGGCAGTGTTGCTGCCCCTGAACATTTTTTGGCACTGTCCATCGTTGCCCTGAAAACTGTCTCCATCTTTCCTGGAAGACTCAGAATCTCCACTCAATAGATTGTCTGTCCTGAGAGGGTTCATGGCTATTATTTGGAAAATCAGGTGCTATGTGAGCTAACCAGGTGCACTTCGACACGATGATGACGCTGATCATCAAACGCGCTGAGGCGCTTATACCTGTGGCCCGCCTCGCGGCTGTCCAGGCGGCCGGCCAACGGCCCTTGCCGTTACACAAACACGCCTCTTTCGCCTGTTCGCTCCAGGTCAGCAATCCCAACCAGCCGGTCGCGAAGGAATGTCCCTGGCAATGCTACTTTGGTCCTGCATAGAAGAGGTCCCTGCATGACGCACCCCAGTTTCACCTGCATGCCGAAGGACCTGGGCGCCGCTGACTCTTCCCACCAAGCCTCCGGCGGCCAGGGCACGCCCCTGACCCCGTTGTGCTCCGCTTCGCGGAGCCTGCTGCCTACGGGACCGATACGAGTGGAGCGAGAGGAGCAAAGCACCCCGGCCACCAGAGGCAGAAGTCACTACCGCATGTCAGCCCAGGGATGGAGCGATAGAAGCGAGCTAGAAAGCTTGATCTCGTATAGCATCGGGGGTGGGGTGTCAATGCCAATACCCCGATTGACTCATGCGATGAGCAGACATTTCAACGGCTAGCTAATCAGATGGCACTAGCCTGCTACGACAAGAACACAGGAGTAGGTCTGCTATCCACTGCCTGAAGTCCCGGGATCGTCACTACGAATAGATGGACTCGGGGTCGAGTTGTCACAAGTGCACAGGCTGTAGAGATTGCCTCTTAAGATACTGCTAACTGGGCTACTGCTGGGTTGGCTGGATCATGCCAGTAGCATACGGTTGGTTCTGCTTGGGGTGACAGGGCCTTCTCCTCTGCAGAGAAGAGCGAGTGAGAGAATGAGCGAGCAGATAAAATGCGCGTCTATACCTGTGTCTGGTGCAATAGTGGCTGGCATACGTCATCGATCGGGCGGGCTTAGAGTTTAGTAAGCGCATGCACTGCAGGCACACAGGCACAGAGGCTCAGACACACAGCCAAGTAAGCAGGGCCCCGTCACCGGACCCAGGTCGTATAACGGCGAACCAACCTGTTCGTTGAGCGACTCGGCACCTCGTATTTTATGCAGCAGATAAGCCATCGAAGCTTGGGTTGCAGCAGCTAAACCGTTAGCGGTTAGTGGACAAGCGCGCTTGGATCTGCTGGAGATCTCACTGTCATTGGGCATCTGCATATATGCACGCGAGCCAAGTATTCTTACGTGCACTGCCCCCAACTTCCTCACCCCAAAACCCCCTCTTCCAGTCAACTACCTGCGTATCAAATCCTACGTACGGTATATAGTCCCAACCTCTTCTCGCTTGTTAGATCCGGGAAATCCGAGATCGCCTATCCATCCGGCCCATAAGTAGATCAGGTGTACCTCTTATGTCCCCCCTCCCCCTGAGGTGCTGCTCGTCTCGCTGCGCTCTAGGAGGCTAGTCTGCCAGGGTGTTCTCACGCCTGTCTTTGTGTTTTGTGTTTTAGTTAGCCCTCGAATTCGAGCGTTACAGGCTTATTATCATACGTCGGCTCGGGCGATCTGAAGCTCGGCTAAGATGACTCTCAGTGGGTAAGGAAACTAGGCTAAGACTCCCAGGAATGAAAGAAGACCCACTGGCATTGGTCGACATTTGATTTCTGGGGAACCAAATGCTGTGATATGTGATTGTCCTACGCCGCAAGCAAACTTCCAATTGCCAAGACGATAGTTTTGCCGGCGTTGATCAGGGTCCTTCTGACGTCATTCACTGAGGAAATCTGGGCTGACTGGGCTGACTGGGCCGACCGCCGGCGGCTGGGGTCTGCCCCAGACCCCGTGGCTCCCCAGCCGCCGGGAGCTGCTCTATATCAGATATCATCTGCTCAGCTATCTGCTCAGCTAAATTGCACGAGAGAGCATTCAGCTTTATATATAGGTAGCTTGCAGTACGGTACATCAGTGCACTAGTGTACCTAGCAAGTACATTCCAGCATTCCAGTGCTCTTTTGGTCGCAAGAATTACACCTAACGGCAGGACCACACCCCGAGCCCCGAGCCCCAATCCCCATCCTGTCTCCGCCTATCCCCATTCCCGTACCAACCCTGTCCCCATCTTGCGCTTCTCCCTTGCACCTGACCGTGGCTCCCTCCTCCTCTGAAGACACAGGACAAAAGCCTCCTCGCGGCCCGGGGTAGCGCCCCAGCCGGCTGGAGGTCGCGGGGTTCACCCGGGACTGGCCCGGCCCACGGCCTGGGTTAACATATGCATGCACTGGGCTACATAGAGCTCCAATGAAACGCAGCAAAAATGTAGCGGTCGGCAGGCAGGCAGGCTGCAATGGCAGGTGCAACTGGCGGTTCGGGTGGAAACACGCACATTGGCACGAGCTTCGGGCGCCAGACGCAACAAGTCCCACCACTTTCCCTGCAAGCCGCTGCAAGCGCACCAATTTATTGAAAAGAGCCTACAGTTACTATAAATGCAGGATATCCGCGTTTTAACAGGGAAAGAGCTTTAGTAGCGTAATTCTATTTTTTGAAAGGTTTTCCTGAAGTACTTCGGTTCGTTTTTTTGTTCTGTTGGCACGGATTTTTTGTCGGCACAGTGTGGTTTGTCTCTAGAGCTGCTTGTTGAACTCGAGCTTCTTTTACTCCACATCTCAGATCAAAAATCAGATCCAGGAATTTTATTTCTGCCACCTCGCGTGAAAGTCACCAACTATACTCAAAACTCTCGTTTTGTATCTGACAATAGTTTGGATCTCTAGACAGAGACTAGAGTCGCAGACAAATCTTGTGGCGGGTGCGTAAGACCCGACATCACGAATTGTGGAGTCGATAGTCGCGGCTGAGTCACAGAGTCATCCCACGAGGACTGCCATTTACTGAACTTTACACGAAAATTATATTCCTAGTGCCACTCGCTTTCAAATCTAGACGATAATATGGCCATTTTCAGAAAATCCTCGCGCCGGGATGATGAGCCTATTGTCGCTGGCGGGAAGACCATGGTGCACTCCAAAAAGCTGTCCAATCAGGATATTCACGATCCGATTTTGACGGCCATTCACTCTGAGCAGCCCTTCGAAGTATCCACCAACGATCCAAACACGGTACGCATGTCTCCAGAGGGTGCGTTCAGGGACATTTTCGGTAACACCATCCACGACCCCGACAGATCCAACCCTTCAAGACCCCGCAACGAAAGACCTTTGGACACTATCCGTTCGTTCGAATACGCCTACACCGGAGACGAAAGACTCCGTGAAGAAATGGAGACTCCTCGCCTTGGCTGGTCCACCCGTAGAGACTTTACTACCATGCCCCGCTTCGACACCAACCCTTACGCGTCGGCCCCTTCGGCCTCGGGAAATGTCATCAACTTCGGTGACGGCAGCGCCAACCCCGACGCTGCAATCTACACACGCCCTCTGGCCGACCCTGCCGAGAAGAAAAAGAAGAAGAAAGGTCTCTTTGGCCGCAAGAAGTGATGTTGCCTAGACGTCCCCAGAAATATATATATTTATTTAGCAGGTCTAAACTGTATACTTACTGATTAATTGTTGGAGGCCTGACCGAGCGCAGCGCAGCGCAGCGATGAGCGTTCTGAGGCAGAGCAGAGCTCCGCAAAGCGGAGCACAACGGGTCCGGACAGCGCCCGGCCGCCGGAGGCATTCCCGCCAGACTCACTAGCTCGCGAAGCGGAACACAACCAGTCAGTGCCCGGTCAGCCACAGACTCCCCGACATCGCTGCGCTCGACAACCGCTTGGCCGTCCGCTGCCCGCTATCATACTGATGCAATTAGTCTATATACATTATCATTAAGCCAGTACTGTTTGGCCGCTAGCGGAAGGCTGGCGTTCGTCTAGAAACTTGAGCGTGTACTGGTATACGAGCAGCATGACACTGCTCTGGATAGAAGTCCATACAATTCGGGGCCCTACTCCGCTGAAGGAGCGGGCGATACCCTCGTTTTTGTATATCGCTTTCAAGCCTGCCCACGTCGAGTTGGCTATCGTCTCGCCGGACTTGGCTACGGTGTCGGGGGTCTGCGTTTGGATTCTCGTCTTAACAACGTCTAGTGGTGTAGTGATCATGCCGGCTAAACCGCCAGCCAGTGCGCCTGTGGCCAATTCGAGCCCGATACCCATGTCATTGCCCTGACCCGCTAGCCTTTGAGCTCCTTGGTGGAACTTTTCATAGAATGCAAGCTGAAGGGCGGAAAACGGCAGGTCACGAACCAACGTGGCCTTGAAACCGTAAAACATAGCTCCTGGACCTTCAGTTCGAACGATGGTTCGTACGGCATCAGTCATTCCTCGGTAGTTATAGCCACTTTTAAAATAGGGGTTATTATATCGTCCTTGCAACTGCAATCTCGTTTTCAGCACTTCACTAGGGACGTAAATAAACGAACTGGCCAGGTCACCTAGAAATCCTGCCGTTAGATGCGCTAAGGTATCGGGAATTTCATAGTCTAAAATTAATTTCCGCTTGGTAGTCTCATATGCTCCGAAAAATGCCATGGTAGAAGGGAAAGATCCCAGTAATGCCGGTGCGTACCCTCGATAAATTCCTCTAAAAATGCCCTCTTCTTTTAAAATCGTCACTGTGGCCCTCCACATGGTTCTATATTTCAGTGTATTTGGCGCTCCCTGTTGTCGCGTCTTCACGGTATCCAGGGGGTACATGCTACTGTCGCCGAATGCGCCACCAACTCCTCCTGCTATTAGCACATTGAGCATAGGCGACAGCTTCATATCATGATCTCTATTCTGTTCCGCTCCCTCCTTTTTATTTGTTTTATCTTGTTTGCCTTGTCTTGAGGAACCGAATCCGCCGCCACCCCCACTAAGTCCACCTCCTGTGCCTATCGTCGGTCCATGGTGGATAATAGGCTCAAGATTCCCGAGTGGTAATGAGCCCGATGACGGCGACAACTCCTGAGACATTCTTGAGGATTCCTAACAATCTACAACCGCGAGAAGGGCTCGTCGGATCCGGGTCTGTTTGCTTTATATTTGATTTTATGACTTCCTCCCGTTCAGAAGGGACTTTCTTGAGAAGGTCCAGGGTTATAATTGTTTCCGACTTATCTCAAAGACATGGCCATGGATTTTCAACCAAAAAAGAAAATGTAAACCAATCTTTATTCTTCTGATAAAAGACTGACCGATATACTGTATTCAGCCAGTTGAACGAAATTTAATGAGCTGTGAGCATAGCGATGATCTTACTCACTAACTGCCTCGACAAATTTAGTCGCGCGAGTTATAATTTTCCGACCCTGCGCCGCACTTTGCCATACATACATCTGTGTAGATAGATACATATCAAGGAGTTAGCGATAGCCTCTCGGCCACGCCCATAGCTTACTATGTAATCCACTCATCCGTTCTACACTAATTATTGGAATGCTATTCTATGGGCTGTTTGTTCTATGTCAAGTAACTTGAACTGTCTGAGCGCTATCTATGCAATCTGTAGCTCGTTCGTTGGGTGGGAACCTAATTCTCTCGAATCGAGATGGACAGAAGAAGTCCCTCTGGAAGCGAATCTACTAAGGCGAATATAGGGCCCACAAGAGATATCTAGTCATAGTATTTATTATTAAAGTTCCATCTCTTTTAGAAGTTTCTCCAATTTGGAGTGCTTGTCGTTGGTTTACCTCTTATCGAACTCCCAGATGCTGAAATTTGAACTTCTGCCCCGGTCTATATATCCATGTCTTTTGGGCTATAAGCATTGTCAGAATTGTTTATCCCTGGCCGTAGTTTATCTTCGCGAGTGGAGCCAAGTATAGTCGTACATACAACTAGTTCGTATTAGGATAAGAGACGGGAGGTTAATCCGAGTTTCATGCAGGGCTCTTGCCTGAAGCAATCTATGCCCCACCAAACAGGAAATAGCCCTTTCTTAAATATACTTCTGCTTCTTTCCATGTGTTAGACTTGTTCTACCCTCTTACGGCCGGATAATAATCTGCCTTTGTTATCTCAGGTATGAAACAACAATAACGCTCTGTTCATGCACGGTGTGCTTAAGATTTCAATTTATCTACTTGAGTGCAGAGGACTTAACAGTAAACTTTAACCTAACTCGGACTTACTTCTCACCAATCAACTCTACCCGATCTATTTTAGGACCGGACACCTATCACATCTCGATGTAACAAGAGTTCAAACTGTCAGAGTTGGGTACCGGCCATTGTGGGTTATGACTCTCTCAATTCAATCCATCGAGCAAATGATATTCCTTATATTTTAGGCCCAGCTTCTAACACATCCGGGTAGCTACGGGAAGAAATAAGGTTAATTTGGATTGTCTCACATAGTCTACTTATATATAGATAAGTCCAGGATTACATGAAACTCCAAACATCCGTAGAAGGTATTTTATCTCTCTATTCTGTTTGGTCAGTTGTGTTATGTTCTCAACTGGCTTTCTGCCCAGGCTACCACTATCTTAGAAAGGTCTGCCTCATAGTTTGTGGCCTCCTGTTTCAGCTTGTCTCACTATGTTCTCACAAGACTGACGATATGCAGCCAGAAAAGGGAAAGCAGACAACAATATTTCAGAACCAGATTTGGCAAATTGTCCCTTCAGTTAAGCCCTCTCATATCATTCTGAAGTCTGTACCCTAATCATTTATGTTCAATGAAAATACTTTTCATCTACAGAGACAAAGCTTATTCTGTTTTTATATTTACAATTGTTGCTTAGTAGGACATCATCATTATTACTAATTGTTTTATTATATTTCTCTAGTTATTTTTACGGCCGCAGCTAATACCCAGCATTCAACCTGGCCCCTTCATACATGGAAGCTGTCCCACTATTGGTAGCATTTCCTACGCATATACTGAGATGGTTAACAAGCCAGGTTAACGTTCTTTGATTCTCCTAAATTAGAACCAAGATCTTTGTATTTTATAGTGCCAGATTGTCGTATGACTTCCAGGGCCGACAAAGAGCGGGACAGAGAGCTTTTCGATGAACTATCTAAAGCCGAAACTTCCTCTGGATCCAACGCGACCTTATCAGATGAACGAACTGAAAATGGTGAGAGTATCCTAGTACTGCACACTGTAGGATCTAAGCACCGGCCTAAGGAAAACTATATCTGTTCTAACGCAGATGCCTATAATTTCCCTTATCACTCGTGTCTACCTGCGACTCAAGATCAACTGCCCCTCATTGCTAGCCCCAACCAAGCTATCTTAGATATGGCTGCTACTAATTTTCAGCAGCAAGTATATGGCTTCCCGTACTCTCAGAGTCAATTCATCAATCATCCTCAGTTCAGTTCGCTCTATACGCCTCTACAATCTGCCTTCACTCGTCAGCAACCTCAGATGATCTCACCCTCGTATTATTATCAATGGACATATTATTTTCCGAGCGGGCAATACAGCCAGCTGAGTCAGATGAACCAATATCATGCTATACCTTATGACCCTTTCTACGGCCAATATCAGCAGACCAATGGCCGGAGTCTTCTAGATAATCCCACTAATGCTCAGCAGCTTGCATTCCCGAGAGGACCACCAAAGAAGCCGTGGCAATCTGGACATGCACTTTGGGTAGGGAATCTGCCATTTAATACTCAGCTCATGGAGCTTTGCAAGCTGTTTGGAACCAAGGATATTATCAGCATATTTTTAATCGGAAAAACGAAGTGTGCTTTTGTAAACTACCGAACCTCTAAAGCTGTTGAAGAAGGGAATGAAGCTTTCAAGAGAAGAGGGGGGAAATTGCGAGGAAACACCTTGCTCGTCAAACCCAAAGAGTCTATGCAGCAGCGCCGGCAGGAGATTCCTAGACCACCCTCAAAAACAGACGGGCTAGTAAGCAGTGCCACGACCGAAAGTGTTGGAGAAAGAATGCAGCTCTCGCTCAAACCAGCCAATTCAGATCATCCTAGCGACAAATTTTTTATTTGTAAAAGTCTAACGGAAGAGGATTTGCGAGCTTCTTTGGCTCTAGGAATCTGGTCGACCCAATCGCATAATGAAGTTACTTTCAACAATGCTTTCAGACTCTGTGAAAATGTATATATATTCTTCTCTGCGAACCGAGCAAGAAATTTCTACGGCTATGCAAGAATGGAGAGTGAAATTCCAACAATGCCTGATCAGAGCTCTTCTCGTAAGATAACAAATCTCCCATGGGACTTTTCACCCCAACTCAGCACAATAGAAACCGAATCGGACCCTAGTATATCTCTCCCAGCTGGAAGAATTGTTGATGACTCTTCTAGAGGCTGTTTATTTTGGGAGGCGATAAACTCTAATGATCTATCTATTGGTGGCTTCTCCGGCAACAACTGGACCCTACCATTCAAAATCAAGCTTCTATCACCGGTAGGAAAAATATTGCCCTTCGAAAAAACAGCACATTTGCTTAATCCTTACAATGATGATAAGCCAGTAAAAATTGCCCGCGATGGAACCGAAGTCAGCTATGACGTGGGCCGAAAGCTCATACAGTTGTTCCATGAGTGACGCCGTAAAAAAGTATTTGCAGAATATCACAATGACAAATGCATCCATTGTGTCTATCTTTAGTTTTCTTTATTATTAGATTCAATGTTTATTAAGGCAAAAAAAAATCTATATCAATTTGATAATTAGTTTAAGAAGAAAATTTTACTCTGGATGTTATCATATTATGAAAGGAGTACGGCAACAAGAACCATGCCTGCGATTGATGGAAGAGAAGCGCCTCTTTTAAATGCACCATTACTCTGGGCAAGTTCAGGAGAGGATTGGCTTGAAGGAATCTCAGAAACTGGGGATACTTGAGTTGTGTTGCTCTGTACGGATCCTGCAGAAGAGCCAGATGGAACTGAACCTGGGGCTACAAAGACTGGTGAGGACTCGGCCACAGGAGACTGAGTTACCGAAGGAACTCTTGATGAGACGACTGGGGCGGGGGATATCGAAGGAGAATCTGATTGTGCAATAGCTTCAGCGGCAGGGGATGAAATCTGAGGAGTAGATGGTGTGACAGAAGTACCAACTGCTTCGACAGCCTTGGTAGCAGCAGAAACCTCAAAAGGGTTACCAGGTCCTGAAGAATTAACCACTGATCCTGTAGGCTTCGAGGACCCCACGACTGCAGACGGTTCCAATGTAGAAACAGTGACATAGACTGTTCCTTGCTCAGTAACAGTGAGTGTGGTTGTTCGACTTTGACTTTGACGGGAAGGCACAGCAGTTATAGAACCACTAGTAAGAACTGGAACTAGGACCGCTGCTGTTTCTGATGGGATAACAGTCTCCACCACGGAGCGAAGAGTGGTGGAAACATGAACAGTATCTTCAGAAGTGTAAGTGACGGCCGAAGTTTGGAAGAAAGCAGGTTGTGATTCGGCTGACGAGCCGACGGCCACCACAGTAACCGTAGCTGACGCAGGTGTGATTATAGAACCACCACTAGTAGAGACAACGGGTTGCACCTTATTGGTTGAAACTGAGCCCTGGCTAGAAGTCTCAGTCAACGGACATATCGTCGTAGAGACGTAAACAGTTCCTTCCGAGGTGTACGTGATAGTCGAGGTCTGATACACAGCACCTTGCGAAGAAGCTGTTGGAGATGATGAAGACGTAGTAACTGCATCACGCGTGGAGACCACTGGAGGCAATGGAGATGTAGTGACCGAAACTGAAGAAGTCTCAGTCAGTGGACAGACAGTCGTAGTGACGTAAACAGTGCCTTCAGAAGTGTAGGTGATGGTGGAAGTCTGATATACTGTACCTGGAGATGAGGATCCAGCAGAACTTGCTGTGGCCACAATCGACGTCTGAACGGAGGTCCTTACATCAGAGGCAGTTGATGGCGATACACGGGTGCCCGGGACTAGAGAAGACTGAACATCTGACGAAGGTTTGACGGACCCCGTGGGGCTGGAAACCAAGACTGAACTGGATCCGACGGACACGACAGGCGAGCTGGTTGAGACAGCACTCGACTGAGTAGCAGTAGGAAGGCTGCTATAGCTAGATACAGGGGCACTAGTCAAACTAGACGGAGCAGGAGAGGCTTTTAAGCTGCTAGATAAGACGCTAGATGCCACAGTAGCAACAGCTGAAGTCTGAGGGGTACTCGAGGTGCCAGCAGATGTACTATTTGCAAAAGGTGCCTGGCTAGAATACAAGGACTTAGAAGAAGTAAGTCCAGAAGTGAGAGACGTGGTAGATCCAGGTGATGAACTACTCAAAGAAGTGCTACTGCTTGGGGTAGGAGAAGAGAAAGGAGCACTGGAAAGCTCAGCCGAAGATGAGGGAGCAACATTAATTGGGAAGGAGCTAGACATCACGCCCACTGTTGGAGAAGAGACCCAAGAAGAAGCGGACGAGATAGCCGGAGGAGCACTTGCAGGAGTAGTTCTGATTTGGGGACCGGAAGAAGCAGGCGCGCTGGATTCAGGACCGACGCTGGGAGAAGAGGCGGAAGAAACAGCCGTAGAAATAACACCACTGGAATGAGAGCTCGAAGCAGCAAGAGAACTACTTTGTGCAATAGATGAAGCAAGGTGGATTGGTAGGCTGGAAGCAGCGGAAGAAGTAGCTGGCACCGGCGCCGATGAAAACACAGTAGACTCTTCCGGACAAGGAATAGAGTCAATGACAGTAATAATCACTTCTGTAGACTCTGCGGCACTTCCTATGCTGGAAGTAACTATTGAAGGTGTACTGACACTCGGTACACTGGAGACAGGTCCGATACCAGTTGACGAACTTGACACCAACGAAGTAGGATGGATTTGTGGCACACTCGAGACAGCTCGTTGGGATGAACCAGGAGCATTAGAATGAGAACCAGAAGAAGCTGGTACAGAGGTGGCAGGAGCACTCGAAGCAGGGACGCTAGAGTGAGGACCAGAAGAAACTGGTGTAGAGCTGCCAGGAGTACTCGAAGCAGAGTGTGGACCGGAAGAAGCTGGTTTAGAGCTGGCAGGAGCAATCGGAGCAGGAGCGCTAGAGTGAGGACCAGAAGAAACTGGTGCAGAGCTGGCGGAAGCAATCGGAGCAGGAGCGCTAGAGTGAGGACCAGAAGAAGCTGGTGCAGAGCTGGCGGGAGCACTCGAAGCAGGGTGTGGACCAGAAGAAGCTGGTGTAGAGCTGGCAGGAGCACTAAAAGCGGGAGCGCTAGAGTGAGGACCAGAAGAAACTGGTGCAGAGCTTGCAGGAGCACTCGAAGCAGGAGCGCTAGTGTGAGGACCAGAAGAAACTGGTGCAGAGCTGGCGGGAGCACTCGAACCAGAGTGTGGACCAGAAGAAGCTGGTGGAGAGCTGGCGGGAGCACTCGAAGCAGGAGCGCTAGAGTGAGGACCAGAAGAAGCTGGTGCAGAGCTGCCAGGAGCACTCGAAGCAGGGTGTGGACCAGAAGAAGCTGGTGTAGAGCTGGCAGGAGCACTCAAAGCAGGAGCGCTAGAGTGTGGACCAGAAGAAACTGGTGCAGAGCTGCCAGGAGCACTCGAAGCAGGGTGTGGACCAGAAGAAGCTGGTGTAGAGCTGGCAGGAGCACTCGAAGCAGGGACGCTAGAGTGAGGACCAGAAGAAACTGGTGTAGAGCTGCCAGGAGTACTCGAAGCAGAGTGTGGACCGGAAGAAGCTGGTTTAGAGCTGGCAGGAGC
>JAKTSR010000100.1:0-40827 GCA_030580325.1 Sugiyamaella sp. yHKS617 | reverse complement strand
CGAGGAGAGCTAAGGCTCCGCGGTCGTTGCTCTCGCCGGCTCTGTCATCATGCGGAGCTTTAGCCCTCCTCGAGCGCAGCGAGAGGAGCCACGGGGTCTGGGGCAGCGCCCCAGCCCGGCCGGAGGCCGTACTGTACTCTCTGGACCCTGTAACAGGCCCGAGTCGCGGCGGCCAGTTGCTAATTATAGCACGCATGGAAGACGCGAATTAAGGCTCAAGCCCACCGTAAAGGGCAGAAAGGAGCAGCCGCGGGCGATCGAAGGCACGTCGCTGTGCGTCACTGCACAGCAGGCCGGAATAAACTGAGACCTAGGGGGAACGCGGCAAGGACAGCAGTGGGGGTTGGCGGGGACCTGAAGGGGTCGAGGGGGTCGACGGGGTCGAGGGGGTCTATAGCCAGCTTGCCAGGATTATACGGTCAAGTGAGAGAAAGAGTCGGGCCAGCGTCTAGCGGGCCGGCGCACGGGCTGAGGATATTTTCTGGGCTGAGCAGGCGCAGCGGAGAAGCTAATATTCTGGCCGTATTATATTATTTACGACCGTTGCTCGCCACCGGATTTCTCGTCAGATAAGGAACTGTTATCAAAATTGCAAGTATAATTATATTATACATAATTATATTATACGGTAGCGAGCGGGGCGGGGTACAGTATAGGCAGCTTTAGCAGGCTGGTCGGGGAGCGTGCACGCGAAACAGGGCGGCAGGCGGGGCATGTCGAGCAGACGTTTTCAGCATGGCCAGAGCCCATTGAGCCAGTAGCAGGGTAGCGCTCGCAGGGTGGTTACTACGGCTAAGGCTACAGCCTGGTTACAGCTGTAGTCATAGCTCCAGAACGCTGGCGGCTGGTTTGGCTAGCTGGCCGCAGCTGCTATATGTTATTAACCGGCCTGCCATCCAGTATGCTAGCTAGCGCTAGCTTGCTAGCTTGCGGTACTTGCTAGTAAGACAGCAGGTTCTATTCAGCCTAATCTTAAAGCGGCCCCTGGCTACTAGTGGCAGGGCAAACCGGCCCAGAGCGGTTTACGCTGGCAGGTCGTTCCCAGGGCGGTTAGCTTGCACTCCGGCCGAAGCTGGAAGGTGCCTGTCGTTCTCGTACCGTGCGTGCGTACGGATAATTCTAGCGGCTGCAGCCCGCACGCATTTGGTTGGCCGCGGTGCGTACGTCGTGCGCCCCGACGTCGACGTCGTATCTGGCAGGGTTGCTTTCGAGATCTTTGAATTAATTTACCGGCCTACAGCTCTGGCGGCCGACCGCCCCCACCCTCGCCCTCTAGCTCCTGAGCCTGGGCCCCGCCCGCCGGTGGGCCAGGGCATGCAACAGCAGACAGACAAACAAACCAAGGCTACCCTAGCTGCCAGCCAACAGTCTGCGGCAGCAACCAGCCAGCGACGGAACCAGGGCCCTCCTCGAGCGCAGCGGGAGGAGCCATGGGGCCTGGGGCGGAGCCCCAGCAGCCGGAGGCACGTCCAGCCAGGCGGCGGGTGTCCTTATCTGGCCGCTCGCTCTTATCTGTGTACGCCGCATCGGCCAGGGTGACTGATTCCCGATCCTCTTGAGTCAGACTCGCCTCTCCCGGCCGCTGCTGCGGCCCCTCCCTGCTCCTCGCCGGCGTCCCCCCACTGGCAAGAGCTCGGAGGGGGTGCGCCTGGGCGGGGCTGGGGCGCTGCCCCAGACTCCGTAGTGCTCGCTGCGCGAGCGCCAGCCCGAGGAAGCGAGCTACGGGTTCGGGCAGCGCCCGGCCGCCAAAGGGTCCTGTCCCTCTCCCCTGGATAGCCCTCATTCCCGCGCCCCTGGCGCCGCGTCCCCCTGGCGCGATTGCCCGATGCTGCCCCTCCCACCCTACCACCCCCTTTTCCGTGACAGCGCGGACGCCGTCCGTGCACCACCGCGGGCTGGTGCTTGGGGCCAAAGTCAGGTCCAAAAAAAGGGCCAATGGCCGGGCGGGCCTGGCGCGTTCTGGACATATATACCGCATTGGGCCAAGATTATCGGATTATTTATCCCGTCCGCTGTGCCCAATTCGTCAAAACAAGTAATTATACTTGTATCAAAATTTCAGAAAAAAGCAAGTATGACGCGATAAACTGCAAACACACCTTGCTTTTTCGGTGCTGCCACTCCTTATATGGGCACTTGGGCCATTCTTCGACGCACTTCTTTTTTTATTTGCAAAATTTTTTTACTTTTATTTTCTTTTTTGCTATTGCAATCACTTGCTTAGCCCCCAATCTGTTGCTTACTCACTTGTACGACGCGGCAACAGTTTCCTTATAAAAGGCCTACTACTCCCCCTAATGTAGAAACTTTTTTTCTCTTTTTTTCTTCATCGAATCTTTTTCTGATCTCACTAGTAAACCTTCTTACTACTACTTCACAACTCTTAAAAATGCAATTCAAGACTCTTGCCATCGTCGCCGCTGTCGCCGCCTCTGTTTCTGCTGCTAACAGCACCAACGCTACCACCAACGGTACTGCTGCTGGTAACGGTACTTCTTCTGGTTCTCCCTCTGCTGGTGAGACCGGTGCTGCCGTCAACCACCTTGTCAACGCTGGTGTCCTCGGTGCCGTTGTTGCCGGTGGTATGGCCCTCGTCCTCTAAATGCACATTCATTTCGTCAAATGACCGCTGTTTTTGCATTTACTCTGGATCCCGATTTTTGTTTTCATGTTTTCTACTTCTACTTTCTTCTTTCAAAAATTAATTTGCCATGCCCCCACCCGCACCAATATTTAAAAAGCGTCGAGACTTTCATCTGACTCGTACACTTGCTTACGCCGACCCCTCGATTCCTTTTTTTCTTACAAATTTCTTTCTGTTCTTGGACTAATATTTGTTGGCCCTGTCGCGTGATAGATTTAAGCGGCAGCTGGTTAGATAGGGAGGAATTGTGTATTTTTTAGGATATAATAAACCCATAATTTTATAAATTACGCGTTGCCTCTGGCTGTTTGGACTGTAAAGCCTAGCTACTGAACTGCTTCGCTCTGGCGGCAGGGCCCTCGAACCCCTAACAATCGGGTGTGCCTCCGGCGGCCGGGCGCTGCCCGGACCCGTAGTGCTCGCTTCGCGAGCCCACTCCCAGGGGGTGCCAGGTGCCCGGCCCCGAAGACGCACCACCAAACAGCCAGGGGCCAGCGGCTCAGAGGGTCTCGTACGCCCTGACGCCCTGACGCCCTGCCTCGCATCTTGCGGCGTCACATCATACCATAGTCATAGTAACCGTCTAGCAATAGCAAAAGCAATCGCTAGCCGCTGACTAGCGTAGCTCCACAGCAGCCCGACCCTCCGGGAGTGGGCTCGCGAAGCGAGCACTACGGGTCCGGGCAGCGCCCGGCCGCCGGAGGCGCACCAGCATTCTCGAACACCAGCCCCGAACGAGCCCGGGGCCGGGCCGTGCGGGCACCGGGGGCCTGGCGGCGGCCAGTCGGATCCAGCGGAGCACGGGCATGCCGGCACTGTGGTCGGTAGATGCCGGCCGACTCGACACGAGACAGTGGCGTGTTTGTTTGGCTGACCGCATGTGTTTTCTTTTGACCGATGGAGGAGCTGAAGCTGGCCGCCCGTAAGTCTGACACGCTAGAGTGAGCTCAGCCAGCCCCCTTGTTTTCTGCCTCTGCTGATCGGAGACTCGAGCAAGCTGCTGAAGTGCCGTTGCTACGCAACCCCAGCAGGACTCCCACGAGACGCCTCCGGCGGCCGGGGCGCTGCCCCGGACCCCGTGGCTCGCTTCGCTCGGACCACACCCGGGAACCGCCCTTCTCGAGCGCTGCGGTCGAGGAGCCATGGGGTCCGGGGAGCGCCTCGTGGCTTGCTCCGGGTCCCAGCACCGGGTTCCAGATTGGGGGTACGTGTTGTCCCCAACAAACATTTCATTCTCGTGAACTCTGTTTCTGGCGATATGAATCGGGCACGCATGAAGGTTCCGATGGCATCGCACCACGCACAGTTCTCAGCTTAATTTACTAGCTGGGGAGCGATTGTCGTGGCATGCCACAGAGTGGCTAGCCCGTTTACGTATTTTCAGTGGTGTGGTAGCCGGCTCACGGGCCGTATCTTACGCAAGCCCGAGCAGTTCCTCTGGCCGGCAGTTTATTTAGTCATTTTCACTCAGCCTGAATAGGCAGGATCCAAAAGATAGCGACTCACGACGCCAGCCTAAGGGTGATGATCTTATCGCAACCGGCAGGGGCGAGCACGCTGCAGTGGTGCGCTGCCCGCTCCGTCCCTCTCTGGTTCAGGCTGGGATGGGCTCGCCGGCTGGATTGCTCGCCGCCTGTTCGTCGCACTCTGTCACATTCATTCTAACTCAGGGGTTCGGCAGATACTCGGCTTGCTGCTGTCGACCTGCTGGCGCTCCGGCTACTTCCGCCGCTCCTAGTCGCTTATCAGCTTATCTCGACGCTCGCCGCTATCGCCGATCCGGCTGCCCACCCGCCTTGCTCCCAGTCCATGCCTGCCTTATCGGTGGACCCTGTGTCTCTCAACTATCACATGAAACCTACCATTCCAGCTCCCGGCACCGGCATGCTCGGCCTTTTCCTGGGCCCCCCGTACTGGTCTGAGAGTGGGCGTGCCTCTGGCGGGGCTGGGGCACTGGGGCACTGCCCCAGACCCCGTAGCTCCTCTTCGCTACGCTCGAGGAGGGGCGGCCCGGGGACGGGAGGGGAGCGAGCGGAGTGCTGCTGCTGAGTGCTGCTGCTGAGTGCTGCTGCTGCTATCGCTGCTGGATTGGTGGTCTATCCCGGGAGTGAGAGTGGAGTGCTGCTGTTGCTACTGCTGGGTTGGTCTTTCCCGGGAATGGCCTCCTCGAGCGCAGCGAAGAGGAGCTACGGGGTCTGGGGCAGCGCCCCAGCCCCGCCGGAGGCGACACAAGCCCCTTGGGTCCGGACCCTGCGCTGTCCCTGCGTCGGGGCCCAGCATGGGCATGTAGGTCTGTGGGGGTGCGGCGGGACCGCCGCAAGGGGCGCGGGATGCGGGTGGAAGAGGGTGCGTTTCGTACCTACATGGCGGTTGTGATGTCAGGCAAACAACACAACAAACATCCGATATCACAGGGAGAGCGCACTTGCAGCCCGCGGAATTGCTAGACACTGGAGCCCTGGCGTCTGTGTGCCCGTATTTTCTCTGCTGGCGCGTGCGGTGTTGCTGAGAAGTGTTGTGAGTTACGTGCGAGCGGGCAATGGCTCGTCAATGGCCGTCGGAGCGGTCCTAATTACATGAGTCCGCTGTAGCGAGGCCCTCGTCAGGCCTGTGTGCCCTTCAGATGCTCTTGTGCGCTCTTGGGCGTGGGGTCTAGCACGGAGTGCCCGCGCATGCCAGGTGGAGTGCACGCGACTGGGGCTCTGCCCCAGTCCCCGTGGCGTGGCTCGCTGCGCTTGGGCTGGCTGCGCGGACAGTGCGACGGCGAGGACCGTGGGCTAACCATGTCAGATTCAGGCTCTGGAGAACATTGACGGTTGACGGTTGACGATTTACGATTGATCTGGCTGGTTTCTTTCTTGCTAATGGCAACGACGTGTGCGAAGTAGCGAGACGACCCGACGAGCGTGCGCTGAAACAACCACTTCCGGCCACCAGCCTCTGCTGCCTGCCTGCTCCGCGCCCGCGTGCCGGCGTTCCGGCTCTTCTGCGCTGCTCTCTTCTCTGCTGTGCTAAGATCTTCTCGCGACGGGCGGCTTCGCTGAACAATGGGCCAGGTCGCGTCTCTGCCGGCCGACCAGGACAGTTCGGGCCAGGTGTCCGCGCCGCTGCCCTCGGGCCTGCTGCCTGGCATCGCGGTGCGCAACCCCGCCCGCTTCTTCATCCCCTCCATCCAGGTCCTCAGCGGCTCCGACGAAACCCACCCGCTGCTCTCCATCACCAGCGACCGCAAGACCTCGGCCGTCAACGCCATCACCTCCACCGGCCGGCCCCTCGAATTCGTCCTGGTAAGTTCTCCCCCGCTCGCCTCCGGCGGGCTGGGGCTCTGCCCTATACCCCGTGGCTCCTCGAGCTCCGCTCTAGGAGGGCCAGTCCCGGGCCAGTCCCTGCCCAGGCCTCCTACTGCGCAGGAGCTATGGGGTCTGGGGCAGCGCCCCAGTCCCGCCGGAGGCTCGTAGGAGCCCTAAGGCGCACCGGCTGTGGCAGACGGAACTAACGTGGGGCAGGATCCGAGCTCGAGCTCGCCAGGGACGCAGCCGAGTTTTCTGCTGAAGGTGCCGTATGGGGAGGAGCTCAAATTCAAGTTCAGTTTGAGTGTGTCTGTGACACCGAGCTCGCCGATTAGCAATCTGACGTTTGTTTCTGCCTCGTCGGGGAAGGAGCTCAAGAACTTTGTGTCGACGGAGCTGTTTCACAACCCGAACCTGCAGAACGAGGACAATGTAGTTCTTCTGGGCGACGTGGTGGCCCCGGAGCCACCTCCGACTACGAGCAAAACGGGCCCTGCTCCGGGCGAGCCCGTTCATAACACGAAACTGCAGTTTACCTGGACTTGGACGCCGCCGCCTGGCTCGTCGTCGGCCACGTCCAGTGGCATGGGATACAAAACATCGGCCTGCTTTGCTGAGTATGTCAAGCGCGATCATTCTTTGCAGCAGCTAGCAAAGTTCTCCGTCTGGGTCGAGTCGCCTCAGGCGGCGCTTGGTCTCGTGCGCCCGTTATCGCCGGTTGGCATGGGCATCAGCGGTGTGAGCAGTCTTGACTACGGCGTTTCTCCTGCTTCGCCCGTCACTGAAACCGCTGCTGGTTTTTCTGGTTCGCCTGTGCAGGTAAGAGGCTCTATACCAATTCCGCATCGCAGCACGTCAATCGGTAGGTCTACAGGTATTGCTTCGGTAGGCGCTGGTAGTGCTCTTCCGGCAGTGGCAGGTGTGTTTCCCCCAGTTGCTCCAGCGTCGCTTCCTGACGAGTTGCCTAGAGAACTGGCAGGATCAGGGGACCACGACCCTGGCGTGGGTCCAGGATCGGCCCTGGGATCAGGTCCTGGTCTGAGCTCGAGCCTTGGATATCCGGCTGCAGACCTGGGCCCAGGTGCTGCTGTGAGGAGAACCTCGTCTCTCAGCACTGCTATAGCCGTTACAGCTGGCGCTGGCACTCCTACTGGAACAAGTACTAGTAGCAATGCGACGGAAACTATCAGTGTTCCTGGTGCTGGGACCGGGACTGCTAGTGCGTTAGCTGCTGGTATTGAGCGCACCACTGTTTTCCCAACACTGGCTCCAGGGGTGCCTCCACTTCCGCCTAACGCTGGGCCTGGTGATGCGAACTCCGATGCTTTTGGGGGCCCATTAGGGCCTGGCTCTTCTGTGGTTGCACCTGTTTTGACTGGAGCAGCAGCAGTAGCGGCGGCGGCGGCCACTTCCTCATCCTCCAGTCTGTCTCACTCTCCTAGTGTTCCTGCTGCCTTGCCTGGTAGACAGGCCGATGTTTCTCTGTCAAAAGAGTCGCTAGCACCCTCTTCTTCTCTGACTTATTCAACTAATATACCCCCTCAGTCGACATCATCCATCATTCTCCAGGAACAGCTCAACACACCAGAATCAATCGGCAAAGTGATTCAGAAAGAGAAGAGCGCGATTACGATCCCGCGACCCGACGACGGTTCGGTGTCGCAGCCAGAAGACGGCCCATTATTCAGGGCTACGATTGCTAGCCTCGAGAAGAAAACCGGTAACCTGAAGGCCAAGATCAAAAAAGTGCTGAAACGAGCGAGCTTCCTCTACGAACGGGAGTTGGCACTGGCCGAGGGCCAGAGTTTGTTTGTTCAGGCTCTTTCTGAAGCTGCTGCCACTGAAGTACCGGCATTCCAGTCGATTGTGGAAAATTATTTTATCAAGAGACAGCGCATGACGGACACGATTCGCGAATCTGCACTGGATCTTCACAACCACGTCATTGAACCGCTTCGAAAACTGTATGATTTACAGATCAAGTCTTTTGACTCGCGAAAGCGCGACTTTGACGACGAGTCGAGCCAATACTACTCTTGGCTGTCCAGATATCTCTCCATGAAGCAGGAGTCGAAGGGTAGAAAGAAAGACGAGAGCGTGGCCAAGTATCTGGAAAAGCGAAAAGCTTTTGAACTGACGCGGTTCGACTACTACTCTTATATGCAGGACCTTCATGGCGGTCGCAAACAGCAGGAAGTTACCTATCAACTAGCATTATTTGCCGAGTCTGAAGTCAATCGACTTGTTTCGTTAGGGGACAAGGTCCGCTCGTCTATTAAGCCGAATGTAGATGAAGTGGTCAGTGAGGTCAAGAACGCCAACAAGGACTGGTCTCGGCAACGTGCTGAACGTGAAGACAAACGACGTGCCTTGGAAATGTCCATAATGTCGTCATCAAATGACGCCAATCCCGGCGAAATTCCTGTCACCAGCAATAACTCCAGAGGTGCAAATCCAAAGGACGTCGGTACCAGTCGGCACCCGTCTCTTCGGATTGCGACGAGTGGGCCAGCGGCTACTGGGGCTGGTGCTGGTGCTGGTGCTGGGGTATTGGCGGCTGGACAGGGGGCACTGGTGTCACCTAAAATAAACTCGGCAATTGAAAAACACAGCGGACTATACGACGAAATGGTCACTCCGAATGGAGACGACACTGCATACGATAACGACGACGATGAATATCTTGCCAATGGCAATACTAATACGAACACTAATTTCAACAATACTAATAATAAGAATAATTCCACCGACAATGATGGCGCACATGGAGACACAGGGAATAACGAAGAAGGCCGTAAGGAGGGCCTTTTGTGGGCCATGTCCAGGCCAGGCGGCTTGAATGACCCACTGCCAAATTTGAACAAACAAGGGTGGCATAAGTTCTGGGTGGTGCTAGCTGGAGGCAAGCTATGCGAATATACAAACTGGAAGCAAGGAATCGATTTGCACAACGAGCCCATCAACTTGAAGGTGGCTCTTGTTAGAGAAGCAAGAAACACTGATAGAAGATTCTGTTTCGAAGTGGTCACTCCTAGTTATAAGCGAGTATACCAGGCTACCAGTGATGATGATCTGAAGTCTTGGATCCGTGCTATTAATGTCGGCATCACTTCTTCCCTAGAACAGAGCTCCAGTTCCAAGGGCTCTGAATCCACCAGTCACAAAACCAATGCCAAGTCTTTTAAACGAGTCTTGTCTTCGAATGCTGACCTCGATAGAGACTCCCAACACGCTCGAGACCCCAGTGGAAGACCCAAGCCTCGGATAGACACGACTAATGGCTTCGGTAGTACCACTGGTAATAGCGGAGTAGCCGGCTCAGTAGGAGGGTCTGCAGCCTCACCAGCAGGCACCACTCCTACTACAGGAACAACTGCCGGTGTTGTAGGTGCCATTGGCAATAACAGGAAGGAGTCCAACAACGAGCTGCTGGAGCTTGTTCGCAAACACAGTGTGAGTAATTCTCAGTGCGCAGACTGTGGAGCCAATTCCAAAACCGAATGGATCTCTATCAACCTACTGGCAATTCTCTGTATAGACTGTTCAGGTGTACACCGTTCTTTGGGATCGCACATCTCCAAAGTGCGGTCCTTGACCCTTGACACGGTATCTTTCACTCCTGAACTAATCCAACTCATTCAGTCAGTGGATAACAGCAAGCTTAATTCCATTTGGGAAGCTCAGTTACCGTCGCGACCTGCCATTGGAGAGAAGAACAGAAGGTCTTTTATCACTGAAAAGTACGTGGAGAAGAAGTTTGTTAAGCCGTTAGAAAGGCCAAATGCTGAGCTCCGCAAAGCTGTTCAGCAGCAGGACGTGATGCATGTGCTGGAGTCGCTTGCCTCGCGAGCAAATCCCAATTTATCCGTGCCTTTGGACTCAACTGGAGTGTCGCCGACCGACCCTTCAGGACATGGCACGATAGCGTCCTCTGCGGAGGACAATGGAAGTGAGCCATTATTGATCTACGCCCTTCAATGTGCCCCCCAGGACGCTACTAGGTTCCCCATAGCAGAGCTGCTGTTGCTGAACTCGGCTACTGTCCCCCAATTGCCGGGCTCGGGACTTAGTGCTCCTGCTAAGGCTTACCTTGTCTCCAAGATTGAACGAGAAGCCGGTATTAGTGGCGCCCGACTGTCCACTGAACCCCATCAGCACCACCACTCGCAGCAGCAGCAGCGTGTGCCGACGAAACCCCCCTCGTCCAGCACAGCAGCCCACGCGGCACCGAACGGGGCGAGTCCGCAGACCCAGGGCGAGAAAAAGAACCATGGCTCCAAGTTCCAAAAAAGGCTGAGCGTGAGCTTCTCCGGTGGGAGCGGATCCGCTGCCAAACATATCTAGCATTTTTAGCAATTCGTTTCCTACATCCGCTTTCTCTTCTTTCTGCTCCTGCCTCCCACCGGCAGCTGGGGCTCAGCCCCAGACCCCGTGGCTCCTCTCGCTCCGCTCGAGTCGGGATGGACTCTCTGCCCCAGAGCCCATGACTCCTCTCGAGTCGGGGTGGACTGCTACTCCATCGGTACAGGACAGTGCCTCAGTCGCCTGACTTTCCATTTTGACCGAGACGGGGCAGAGGGGTTTACACCACCAGGGCTGAGGGCAAGCTCTCACTTCTGAGGACGCACAGCGAGCACAATCAGGTCCGGGCGGGGCCTGACCGCCAGGCACTTCTCAAGCTTGCCCGCCCCTTGTCCAGCAGAGACCAAGATCCGACCAGTGATATAAGCTCACTCAATGGACTCAGGGCCGGATGCTCGCGAGCACAACCAGGTCCGGGCGAGCCCAGCCGCCGGAGGCCGGCCTCACGGAGGTCTCTCAGGGCCAAATGCTCGCGCAGCGAGCACAACCCGGTCCGGGCGGAGCCCGGCCGCCGGAGGCACGCCCGTCCCGCGTGAATCCAGGTTCACCAGGGCTGGTGAAGAGGAGCTCAGTCGGCACGTGATACCCCTGAAAGCTCCATGTTAAGAGAGGTGCAGGACCATCCAGGAAGTGGAAATCTAATGGAGATAGAAGTGGCAGGATCATGAGGAACGATGAGCTCGCTGGCTGATTAAGGTGGGGATATGCTGGTGCCAGGGTGGTAAGTCATCTTGGTGAAACAGCGGCCCCTTACAGCTGCGACACAGTCGGGAGAGGATGCGGGGCGGTGTCCCCGAATACGACATTTATCAGTGAATCAGACCATTCGAACAGTGAACTCAAGTGAGATAGGCTAATTAAATCACATACAAAACATTGTATTAGTTATTAAACACTACGGTATTGAAACAGGCAGACGAAACCAATATGAGTTTCATTCGCAATGTCTTGTTTCATATTAAGCTTAACCGAGACGGTGATTTCCGTGGTGAGACTTTTTAATTTAATTGACTTTAGGTCGATTTAGGTTTGGTTCCTGGTTCCTGAATCTTAGGCGTCTGTGATTCAGATATTAATTGTCATGACGATCGAAGAATATTTTCAAACTGTTCATCCAGTAAAGGAAGTTGCCCCTGGCGGTGAATCAGTGCTGCTCATTGAAGTTTCAGGGGCCCAGCCAGCGTATACTGGCCATGTCTAGGATACCGGCGCGTACAGCAAAGCAGAGCGGTTAAAGCCAGGAACGTGAAACAGACCGACCTGAGACAGCAGTCCATTCCTATGCCATGATTACGGCCAGAGCCGGCCGATCTGGCTGCCGTGACCGTCATGTATATACGTATGTACATACATAAATAAGCATATAGATCTGGTGGTTCTGAGCCTACTTAAGCTTGTGCCTGTACTTGTGCCTGTGCTTCTACTTGTGCTCGCACTTGTACTTAATGGTACTCGTGCTTCTGCTTGTTCTCGTGCCGGTGTTTGTGCTCGGCTGGTGCTGTTGCTTCTCTGGACAAACCAGATCCTTGGGCGGAGAGTCCATATCCATGACACCTGGCCGCGGGCAGCCAACTTCCAAGCGCAGCGAGCGACGGGGTCTGAGGCAGCCGCCAGCTGCTAGAGACGCAGCCCGCTGCGGCGGCGGGGGTACCTCGGCCAGCTCCCCGCGGGCATGTAGATGACGAAAGTGCAACCCCCCACGGCGTGATGAACGGCGGGGGTGCAGACATCGCGAGCCGAGAGCAGCGATGGCCGCAGGCCGGCCTAGGCTGATTTCGGCCTAGGCTGGGTTCGGACTCGGCCGGCTGTGGGTCGCTAAGTTCGAGCGGTTGCACCGGCTAGGCTGGTTCGGACGGCGGAGCCAGGTTGCCGTCGAGCGCTGTATCCCCGCTGGCCATGTGGATAGAGTAGCGTACACAGTCGTACCTAAACTCCGGATCTATACGCGATTCTGAATGCGGATACAAATACGGTGTTGATTACCAGAATTAACATTGATGCATGTAAGCAACGCAAGGTTATTTGACGCAAAAACAAATATGCTGCATGAGAAGCTCCTGTCTTACAGGCGATCTTTTGCAGAGCCATTGTTGGTAAACGGTATTGCATGTTACATGCATTACATAAGCTACACTAGCCTTAAACAGGCAGGTGCAGTAGTATGCCATGCACAGACCACAAACCGGGGCGAGGGAAAATTTTTCGACTTCTGGCTCCGCGGCCGCTAGCCACGGGGCCAGGGGCGCACGGCCGGGGCACACATACTTGGGCCCCGTGGCTCCTATCGGTGCGCTGGTGGAGGGCCTGTCCCAGGGAGAGCCTCCTGCGAAGCGAGAGCTACGGGGTCCGGGGCAGCGCCCGAGGCTTGGCCCGTGCTGCGCCATGCAACCTACGCAAACCGGAAAAACCAGCGGAAGAACTCTGTCATGTTGCTATGGCCTCGGGCTCCGACTCAGGGATTGTGGTTTTGTGTTACAGTTGAGCTAGCAGAGCTGAGCTGGTGGGTAGTAGTGGCCTGCGGATAAATTGGATCGATGATTGCTTGTGCAGCGGGTCGCCAACAGTTGGCCGCTGGACCCGAGTTACGCTACCACATGGTGAACAGGTGGCCGGCGACAGGGGTCTGCTCGGGCCCGCGGACCCGTCTTTGTTCAATCGGGCATTCACAACCGCTGAAAAGTGTCTGATTTTTCATATTTGCATTGCCTGTTGCAGATTGTGGCTGGTGGCACCGGCGCAGTACGCCACAACTGTGATATCCTTTGAGCTGTGCGCGTCTGTATAGAAGAGGAAGCTTGGATTAATGCGGTGTGGTTAGCCGTTTTCCTCGTTCTCGATTTATCCGGATCCCCCACGTCACGCTGGCCCCACGCTGGCCCCACGCTGGCCTCGAGTTCCCACGACTTGCCATGAGCTCCCGCGAGCTCCCCCCACGAGCTCCCACGAGCTCCCACGAGCTGGTGGCGTTTGGTCGTTGGGAAGTAGTCCACTGGCCATCCAGTATCGCGCTGCTTGCAGCCAGAAACCCCTGCCTGGCTCACATGCTTGTGTCGCTGTGTCGTGCATTCTGTCTCTGCCTCGGACTTCTGCCTGCCTGCGTTTGCCTGCTGCCTGCTGCCTGCCTACTGGACGCATGCTGACAGCCGCCTCCGTCGATGTCTCTGACGCTCGCTGCCTGTGCCTCTGAGCGTAGCTGTTCCTGTCGCTCTTTTAGCTCAAGCATCGACCCCAAACCAATGCATCGTGCGTTTCAGGTTATATTTTGAGTTGTTCTGACAGCATCTCTAACAGGTTTGTCTCTGATCAAGGTCGGAAGCATCTGTCACACCCGCTCCACGGGTCCGCCCGCCATCCTGGTCACCCATAGATCTCCCGGAGAACTCCCCTGCTTCGCGGTCTGGGCCAGGGCCTGGAGCCGGCAGCGTTGTCGCCTGGTTAATAGAATACCCAACGACAGGGTGCTGTGCTTCGCTGTGCGCTTTGCTGTGCTGCACTGCACTGCACTGCGCTGCGTGATGGCTGCGGGCTCTCGTGCCTACGCTCTGTCCCGGTGGCGCGTCCGGCGACCGGGGCGCTGCCCCGGACCCCATTGCCCCTGGAGCTTCGCTCGAGGGGAGCTGTTGGCCAGCTGCTGGCCAGCTGCTTGGACCACCTCTCCGCGAGGCGGAGCAGAGCGGGGTCTGGGGCAGCACAGGAGGCACCCCCTCTTCCCCCACGCCGGGGGAAAGAACCCGATTTGAGTGGGGGCGGGGGTAATGCTAGCCAGGCCTGCCGATTCAGCGCTAGGCCCAGTTGCTTTTTCTCTTTAGTGAGAGATGTGGACCGATACCGGTTCGGTGACTTGCTGCTGCTCCGGACCTGCTGTCACTGATCTATCGCGGCGTCGCCAGCGGTCGCAATTAATACATGTCTTATGTTTCAACGCAAAGCTTAATTATTTAAAACAAATCAAACTAAAACCGTTGAGTTTAAAACCACGGGCCAGGGGATTGCTGGCCGCTTCCCAGCATGGTGCAATTGCCAGCCCGTCGTCTCAGAGTCGGCTTAAAATCAGAAACAGCGCGATGAGCCACGGGCACGAGCGCTTGCGGCGAAGGCTTGCCGCAAGTGAGCTCGCACCAACCCGCTCCCTCGGCGTATTTTGAGTTGGCGTGGCATGTGGTAACATTGGGTGTCTTGTTTTGTTTTTTTGGGGCCAGTCAGATAAGACTGGCCGGCTACAAGTTCCCAGAGCGTCTCGGCCACTTCCATTTGTTCCAGACCGGCCAGCTGAACAGCGTAGTAGTGTAACCCCCCAACCAAACGTTCGGGTTTACTGTCCTAGACTGGCAAGTGCCTGATGGAACTGATGGGGAATAAGCAATCTTCGACGCATGGAAAAAAAGCTATCTGAGCGCTAGCCGGCTGTTAGTTGCATGAGTGGTTGAAATTTGATCCAAAGGTAACGGTTTCTTCGCTGCTGCCCGACCAAAGGGGCTAGGACCGGCACTGGCGAAAAAGCAAACCCTGCACCGATTCATGCTGCTGTCAGTATCAGGATAAAACTGCTAAACCATATCTAAGACCCCATCAGCGACACATGTTAGAATCTGTCACGACTAAAATTGCTGGTTTCATAACTGTGACTTGTGTTTTGTATTGTCTCGGTCATGTCTTGCCCTGTACCCCATTGTCCGTGGCGGCCTCCCCAGACCGCCGCTCGCGGAGCGAGCGCAGCGGAAGGGCGTCCCCGGCCGTCGGAGGCTCCTCCCCTGGCTTCAGGAGGCCGGGGCACTGCCTCAGAACCCGCTGTGCTCGCTTCGTGAGCGTCTTCTCGCGGTGGAGTGGCCCTAATCGAGCGCAGCGAGAGGAGCTGCGGGGTCCGGGCCCCGCGCTCCGGCCGCCGAGGCTTACCCTGCCAACTTTATTCGCCGGCCAGGCAATTTCTCGGGAACTCTGTCTTCGCTCTGACGATTCCAAAGCCGGGGCTGGCTCCCGTCGCAAGCCGGCCGTAACAGCGCTGTTGCAAGGCACAGTCAGCCTGTGCGCAGCCCCATCCACCCAACCTGCTCCTGCTGATGCCATGTCCCACGCCATCTCGAGAGCGATGGCTTATTATTATCAACTGCTAGCGGTGAACATTATTGTTTCACTCTCAGAATAGCGTTGCTTTTTCCACATACCGCGTTGCGCGTTGCTTTTTCTTGCTCGTCTATTTGCAACGTTGCTTTTTCTATAGATTTTTTAATCTTCTCTCAATCCGGTAACATGCTATATCATATCAAACGCTAGCCAATTCTCCATTAATTGATCATGGACTCGCTTCAAGATAATGCTCCCGACCGCCATTGATTTATATATATATACATTCAGCTGCTCTATGTCTGAAACTTGTTGCCCGCATCAAACATCCTGAACCTTTGCAAAAATCCCCCCTGAATCGAATCGTTTGTATTCGCCTTCCTCTCACTGGTATTGATCTAGCATCGCAATCCAGTATGGAATTTGCTTCTCCCTCGATAACTCTGCCCAACATCCATCATTTGAAGCCGCTGAACAGTAAGTATAGTCTAGGGTCAATGCGCCTGTCGTCGCGAATTGTCCTCGTCGCACCCGTCCGTCACCTTCCAACCTTTCTTGTCACAAGCCTGTCTCCTCGCATACACCTGCTCTGGTTAGTCGCTGGGTCCACGTCCAGTCCTAGTCCTATTGTTACCATGGTGCATGTTGACTCTGCCTGCTGTGTCTGTTCACACTAGTAGACGTGATATTGGATTGATTTATCCGCTGGCTACCACTGGCCACCGCGCGACTGGACCTGCTCGCATATCATATGCTTCCCTCACTGGTCTCGCTCCTGACGGCCTGGCACGTCCCGCATGTCCCCCTGTAGCAGCCATCATGGGTCGCGCATCTACCCTCCAAAAGAAAACAACTGATACACCAACACCGATTTCTGCATACTGCACTTCATGCAATCAACATTGGCTAATAGGATAATTCTTAGACAATGAGTAAAACATTCTGTTCCAAATGAGACGTGAAAAAGGCTGCTGACGGATGGGTCTGGTGCTAACTCGTGTCATCAAATGCGTGTGTATGTTCTATACTAACATTTTTCCCTCTTTTTTTTCTTCTGATTTCAAGTCAACTCAAATAATACTGGCGCAATAGTTAATAATCCCACTCACAGCATTCCATCCAGAGCTTCCTTGGATTCTCCTTCCGCCTATTTGAGTCCCTCTTATTCACATACGGCGGCTACTTCGGGTCAAGAGTCAATGGTGTCTCCGCCTTCGTCAGTTTCACCGGGGACAGGCCAGGAGTTACCACCTCCTTTACCACAGCAGCAGCAGCATCAACAACCGCAACAACAACAGCACCAACAGCAGCACCATCAGCATCAGCAAAACCAAGCGCTATCTCAACATTCTTCACAACCACAGCAACAACTGCCGCAGTTGAATATTTCTCAGACACAGCAGCAGGACTCAAAGCATCATTTGCAACAGCATTTGCAACCACCGCATCATCAGTCACCCCAGGCTACCGACTATGTCTCAGTGACAAGTCATTCCAAAAAATTCGGTCCCGAGCGATCCATCTTCACCGTATATCTTCAACCCAATGTTCAGACCTACGTCATTAGTCAGTTGAAATTCAGCATCGCCATTGGCAATCATCGCAGCAGCCCTTACTATTCGATTGATTCCTCGTCGAATAACCCAAACAAGTATGCTGTTTCGGCCGAAGTTCCAGCAAAGGTCTTAGCCGACGCTAGCGCCAGTCCGCAATCTGAGACCAAGGTTCCAGTATATCTTATAATTATCGACGCCCAGACTCTGAAAGACATTGGCCGAATCTATGTCTGCGACTATACTTATGAAGACTATCCTCACCAGACGTCGCATTACGAGCAGGCTCAATATCCCTACCACTCACAGTCTCAGCAGCTACGGCCCCCTTCTCCTCCTCATTCACAAACATACCTCCCTCTACCCGCCCTGTCGACCACCCCTAGAATAAATGGACAGCAGTTGACTTCGTCGCAGACCGCGTTGAAGACTCCTACCCCTGGTTCCGGCGATATAACACCATTGTCTGCTGGCGGCTATGGTAGTTATTATCGCACCCAGCAACAGCAGCACCAGCAGCAGGCTCCCGCTGCTCAAAGACAGGCTCAAAACATGTACTATTATGGACAGTCTTCACCCTCATTAGCCCTGGCTCAGGCCGGTCCTGGCTCTGCATCTGCTACCGCTCCTCATTACCCCCAATATCTCGGTGCTGAAGAGCAAAGTGGGTCTTATTACGATCCTGTACATTCCACGTCAACTGTGACTGGTCAAAACACCGGCACTGGTGTCGGTGTAGGACAAGACTGGGGCACTGGTGCTGCTGGTGCTGGTGCTGCCACTCCTGGCGCTGCTTCTGCTCACAGTGCTTCGGCCAACTGGAACTCTACCTACGGCACCAATGCTTCTGTTCCTGGCTTTGGAATGATTCAAGAAGCTCCGCGTCAGCCCCTTGGCTACAGCCAGCCAAGTCATCCTTCACAGTATCAAATATACCAACCAGATCCTCGCATTCAAACGAGTCAGACGCCTCAATTGGTTCGTACTACTGCGCTCTCACAGGCCGCTTCTAGCTTGGGAGCCATGGCTCTAGGCAACGAGCGTCACATTGAAAACGACTCGCCTTTCCGAGCCAGTCTCGAAATTGTAGGCAACCTCAACGACATGGCCACAAACTGGACTGTGGATGAATGGAAGGCTCAGCGCCGACTAGTGCAGTTCCGACGCGAACAGCGTGGACCGGTGATTTCAGTTGAGTTTTCACCACTGGACCCGGACAGATATGTACAAAACACGCCCTGTATCAGCTGTATTCACTGGGCTGGGCGCAACGAATGCTACGTGACCAGCGTCGACTGCATTTATCTCCTGGAGCAGCTTGTGAATACCAAGTTCAAGGTGGAGGAAAAGAACCGCATCCGAAGAAACCTCGAGGGATACCACCCAATGACTGTTTCCAAAAGCAAGGCTGAAAGCGGCGAGTTCTTCAAGCTCATCATGTCGTTCTCAGCACCCAAGCCGAGAAACATCGAAAAAGACGTCAAAGTGTTTCCATGGCGAATTCTTGCCAGCGCGTTGAAAAAGATTATTGGCAAGTATTCTGCTGACTATTCCAACACTGTTCCAATGGGGATTCGACGCTAACTAGACCCGTTCAGGAGACGCTTGAGGAAGCTTGACTGTGCTGTGTCCAATGACCATTGTGAGTCGGGAGCGATGAGTAGGAGCAACTGACCCAGAGCACCCCACCAAGCATATTATGAGATATATATATCACCCTTTGTAACGAATGATAACGAATGAAAGATAAAAAGATGGCTAGTCGCGAAGTCGATGCTTTTGAGTCTTGCTGCTAGCCTAACCGTACAAGCTCCAACAAACTGTAAAAGCCTGGTCCCACCGAGCACCAAGTACGCGCATAGCGCAGACCCTCAGACCCATCTGCTGACAGGCCAGTATACTTTACGAAGACGGTGTCGCCCTGGGCCAACCTACCGCAGAAATCCCCAATCAACTCGCCCGCTATGAGCAACACTCGAAGCCACAAGTAGCAATGCTTTTCGCAACATTTCAGCCTTTCAGATCATCCACTAAAAGGGCTAGACCGACGTTTTACGGTTACCTGCAGGTCTCACATATAAGCATAATCTTCAAACCTTAAAATGCAGGTCCCGATAATACCAAATAACTGGCGGGCGTGGCTCCGGGCGACGGGCTCCGCCCGGACCGGGTTGTGTTCGCTTCGCGAGCTCTTTGGCTTGGGGTCAGTCGAGTGAAGCATGGCAAAGGGGAGACCCTGCAGTAGCGCTGCGCTGCTGCCAGGGAGGTTCCTGGAGTGATTATCTATCCCAACTACGCTGTCTACGGCATATCTCTGGCCTCAGTCGCAAGTGCTCGGCCGGTCTCCGGGGTCCTATCTCAAGCCATAACACCTGTTGTGATAGTATTGCCGGAGAAAATGTGATTCGATGATTAAGGAAAGGGGCATACACAACTGAGGTCCAAAGCTGCCAAAAAATTCCCATGTCGTCTGACAGGGACAACAAGTTAGTGGTGATGTGGTCAAGGTGTCAGAGAAGCGAGGAGTGCGTGTCCTGACCTGCGTTATCCTTCTCGAAAGAATGTTCCCATCAAAAGTCTCGACCGGAGCGATCCATGGGTCCGGGGCATCGCCCTGGCCGCCGGGGGCCCAAGCGTAGAAGAAACGAGGTTGTACCTCCGGCGGCCGGGGCGCTGCTCCGGACACTGTAGGTCATTCTCGGGACGCGGGCGAGGTCAGTGACCAGTATGCCAGGATTCTAAGTTAGCGAAAGAGGTGTCGGAGACCTGAAAAGTGGAATACCAGATGAGACTAGGGTATCAAAGCCACTACAAAATCTAGTCCAGCTCATACTTATCCATGAAGGGAACAATTCCACAACGATGACACGAGCTTGAAACGAGGACCTCGAGTATTGCGATACATAAGAGCAATTATTGTATTAAACTGCGTATTAGATATTATCAAGTATGAGGATTTTATATTTATATTTTTAACTGGCAGGGCCAGATAACTATCTTGAACACTGTGCGAGAGAAATTGATAGCTTGGTAATTTAATAAGTCAATTGCTGCTCATGTGTCTGTTCTTGCAATGGACGAGTCTCGACAAGATGTCATAGTTATTCCATCTACATAGCTGTGACTAGGATAATTGCTGGAATATTTTTGAGCCAGAAGGCATCCAATGGTCTCGCCGAACAATCTTCCATAGAGGTTACACAAACGAATTCTGGTTCCTTGGTCAGTTATTTATATTTTCTGAAATTCACGAACTGCTGCTGTCTACTCTACTTTCCCGGGAACCCGCTCCCGTTGAGCAATAGTTGAATTTTTCCCTCGCTCTTATAACCTCGAGAACAGAATCCTCTTCGAAGTCAATTGGCATCAACCGACGTCACCTCTAGTCATGATCCCAGCGCCAGAAAAGCTAGCAAACCAGCAAAGCCAGCACTACAATTAACAATTACCAGAAAGGCGAGTGCTAGAAGGATAGATATTGTATGCTATTAATATCACAATCTCAATATTCTGATCTCGGCCCGAAAGCCGAGTCCGTTAGCATGCGGGACTCATATACAGCCCCCTGGAACGGACCGCACCCACGATGAAGCAAAGTTGATCCACACAAGGATAGGACTCTGCGGACTCTGCCCAATGTTCACATTCGCAGGGGAGGGTGCCTTCAGCGACTGGGGTACTGCCCCAGTCGCCGAAGGCGCACCGCACCCTCGCGAGGCCCCCTCTCGGGCCCCGACCGAGAGCCAGGGACGTCCCGGTCGGCAGTTGTTTACAGATTTCCTGTTACCGACGCAAGCCTGGCCGGGCGTCGGTTGGGTTTCGGCCCAGGGTGCCGCTGGCCCGGGCAAGCCACTCCTGCGACGCAGACGGAGGCCGGCCAGCCTACAGGGGGCACAGCCGCATCGGCCGAAGGTCGGACGGGGCCTGCTCCCTCTGTAATGTAAGCGGTCTGATTGGCCCTGATATGCATGAAATGCAAAAAAACAAGCACCGCTACCATCGCTTGTATATCGGCCGTTCATATATATAGGATAAGATTTGCACCGCACGCTAGCGACTTTTTTTTTCTCTCTTTCTTCTCCTCAGGTACATTTATACATCGTAAATTGCACCAGCGAGGAACTCAGACGCAGTCAAAATGTTGTCCCGTCTGTCAATTGCTAAGCAGGTGAGTACTGATTGTGGCCGTGTTGGCTGGCATCGCTCGCAGCGCGAGGAGTATCGCAACGGAAGCAGAGAGAAGCAGCGCAGAAGCAGCACGAGCAGCAAGCGTAATCAGCGAGCAGCGAATGTAAACAGCAAGCAGTGAAGTCAAGCGTGTCAGGGCCAATTGCGACATGGAGAAGACGAAGCCGCCGACCGTCTCAGCGGCCGGGGCCAAGGCCGGCAAATTGCACGAATGGAGACATAATTTTGCGACAGCAGCATTGCGCCGAAAACAACCCTTCTGATTGGCCGCATATTCATATAAAGGTCCTTTGTACGTGTGGGGTAATCGAACCAGGGGCCGGGGCTGGGCCGCGACTAAGGCGGTGTTGTGCCTCCGGCGGCTGGGGCTGCGCCCCAGACCCCATGGCTCCTCTCGCTGCGCTCGAGGAGGGTCCCAGCGGTAGTTCTCGAAGTCATTCTCAAGTCATAGCGCACATTCGTTGACCAGCGCTCTCTTACCCACCCACTGTTTCTCCGTTGCACACTGCTTCGTCTGCTACTTTCCATGTCAGCTTCCCGTCTCCACTAGCTTCACCAGCTCATGCTCGCGCAGCGAGCACAGCGGGATCCGGGCTGCGCTCCGGCCGCCGGAGGCACGCCGCCCCACACAAAGCAAACGACTAACCCCACAGACTACTCGCCGTTTGGCCCGAGGATTCGCTTCTGGCGGTGCTCTGACCAGAGACTCGAAGGTCCGCCAGAACGTCTGGGAGGCCGACAACTTCATCAACTACAAGAAGCACACTGAGAATGTCAACATTGTCAAGCAAAGACTGGGCCGTCCTCTGACCTATGCCGAGAAGATTCTCTACGGACACTTGGACAAGCCTCACGAGCAGGAGATCGAGAGAGGTGTTTCCTACTTGAAGCTGCGCCCCGACCGTGTGGCCTGTCAGGATGCCACTGCTCAGATGGCCATTTTGCAGTTCATGTCGGCCGGTCTGCCCCAGGTGGCCACTCCTACCACTGTGCACTGTGATCACTTGATCCAGGCCCAGGTCGGCGGTCCCAAGGATTTGGCCCGTGCCATTGACATCAACAAGGAGGTCTACGACTTTTTGCAGACTGCCACTGCCAAGTACAACATTGGTTTCTGGGGCCCTGGTTCCGGTATTATCCACCAAATCGTGCTTGAGAACTACGCCTTCCCTGGTGCTCTGATGATTGGTACTGATTCCCACACCCCTAATGCCGGTGGTCTGGGTATGTTGGCCATTGGTGTTGGTGGTGCTGATGCCGTCGATGTCATGGCCGACTTGGCCTGGGAGTTAAAGGCTCCTAAGATCATTGGTGTCAAGCTCACTGGTAAGCTGAACGGATGGACTTCTCCCAAGGACGTTATCCTCAAGGTTGCTGGTATCCTGACTGTCAAGGGTGGTACTGGTGCCATTGTCGAGTACTTTGGCGAGGGTGTCGAGGCTCTTTCTTGTACTGGTATGGGCACCATCTGTAACATGGGTGCTGAAATCGGTGCCACCACCTCTGTTTTCCCCTTCAACGAGCGTATGGTTCAATACTTGTCGGCCACTTCTAGAGCCAACATTGGTGAGTTTGCCAAGTTGTACCCCGACTTCTTGTCTGCCGATGAGGGTGCCGAGTACGACCAATTGATCGAGATTGACCTCAACACTCTTGAGCCCCACGTCAACGGTCCTTTCACTCCTGATTTGGCCACTCCTATCTCCAAGCTCAAGGACGTTGCTGTTGAGAACGGCTGGCCCACCGAGGTCAAGGTCGGTCTTATTGGTTCTTGTACCAACTCGTCTTACGAGGATATGGACCGTTCGGCCAACATTGCCCGTGACGCCATGGCCCACGGTCTCAAGTCCAAGGCTATCTACACTGTTACCCCTGGTTCCGAGCAGATCCGTGCCACCATTGAGCGTGACGGTCAGCTCCAGACTTTCCTTGACTTTGGCGGTTTGGTGCTTGCTAACGCCTGTGGTCCTTGTATCGGTCAATGGGACCGTCGCGATATTAAGAAGGGTGACAAGAACACTATTGTCTCTTCTTACAACAGAAACTTCACTGGTCGTAACGATTCCAACCCTGCCACCCACGCCTTTGTCACTTCTCCCGATCTCGTCACTGCCTTTGCCATTGCCGGTGACCTCAGATTCAACCCCATTACCGATACCTTGAAGGACAAGGACGGCAATGAGTTCAAGCTCAAGGAGCCTTATGGAGACTCTTTGCCCACCAATGGTTACGATGCCGGTAAGGACACTTATCAGGCTCCTCCTGCTGACAGATCCAAGGTTGTCGTGGCCGTTTCGCCTACTTCGGACCGTCTGCAATTGCTCCAGCCCTTCAAGCCATGGGACGGAAAGGACGGCAAGGACTTGCCCATCCTTATCAAGTCGCTTGGTAAGACCACCACTGATCACATTTCCCAAGCTGGTCCTTGGCTCAAGTACCGTGGTCACTTGCAAAACATCTCCAACAACTACATGATCGGTGCCATCAACGCTGAGAACGGCGAGGCCAACAACATCAAGAACGTCTTCACTGGCAAGTGGGACGGTGTGCCCGAGACCGCCATTGCCTACCGTGACCAAGGCATCAAGTGGGTTGTCATTGGTGGTGAGAACTTCGGTGAGGGTTCCTCCAGAGAACACGCTGCTCTCGAGCCCAGATACCTCGGCGGTTTCGCTATCATCACAAAGTCGTTTGCTCGTATCCACGAGACCAACTTGAAGAAGCAGGGTCTTCTGCCCCTTAACTTTGTCGAGCCTGAGGCCTACGACAAGATCCAGCCCGAAGACAAGGTCGACATCATTGGCCTGACCGAGTTGGCCCCTGGCAAGAACCTCACCTTGGTCGTCAAGCCTAAGGACGGTGCTGCCTGGGAGACTCCTCTTTCCCACACTTACAACGCCGAGCAGATCGAGTGGTTCAAGTACGGTTCTGCCCTCAACAAGATGGCTGCCGCTAAGAAATAAACCCTCACGTTCGCGCTCATCCATTTCACACCCTTATATATATTCATATATAGCTATGATACGACAAAACAGTTAATCAAGATCCCTGTTGAATACGGTTCTCTAAACTTGCTGGTTCACCTTGGGCGGGCTCTGGCCAGGCTCTACCGCACTCGTAGCTCTTTTGGTGCGCATTGGGTCGGACCCCACTCGCCTCCGGCGGCCGGGCTCTGCCCGGACCCGCAGCTCCTCTCGCTGCGCTCGAGGAGGTCTGACCCGGCATGGTGACACAGAGTTCTAGCGCGCGCTCAAGTTCAGCTGAAAAGAATTCCCCATCCCACGATCCCACCTTATTTGATAAGACTTTTCCTGTCGTATGTCGAAGCGACTGACCTTTCCGATTCTAGAGCTGATTTCAGCGATCGGTAGACTTGATTCGTTCGCGAGGCACCGCTTTAGACTCCGAGGATCACTGAGCATCACCGGTCCGGGCAGAGCCTGGTCACCAGATTACTTGGATGCTTCGGATGCCATAAGTCCTAGCACCACCCAGAGACATTCCAGCAGGAACAAAGAGAAATCAATATTAGTCAAGTGTTAGCGTACAAGTCCTCGGACAGCTTCTCCACGATGTCTGTTTCAGAGTCGGAGGTGGCTGTCTGGGAAGGGAGGGAGGTGACAACCGGATCGGGAGGGAGCGTTATGGCAGAGGTAGGCGATGTGGATGGTTTGAAAAATATCCCAGCACCTGGGGACCTTTGGCGGGTTGGAGAGGTCAACGGGGGAAGGTGAGAGGCAGTTGAGCTGCTCAGGCGGTGTACTGCGCCTGAATGGCTCTGATGACGATGGTGTGAGGTCGACAGCATCAGAGGCGGTTGTGCCCTGTATCGCAGCTCTTGACTCTTGCGGCGATTGACCTGCGTACGCTGCTGCTGATGCTGGTCTTGGAATGGGGATGATGCCAGGGTCTGCGTGGCCGTCCCGGTCCTCCGTAAAGCCGAGAATATATAGGGGAACACTAGGGTATCGACAGAGTCCGCCCAGATTAGATCGAGGTGCTCGTAGTGGCTAATACCGACATGAGCAGTGGCTGGTGGGAGCTCAGACAGCATGGCATTGATCGAAACTAGCGAGTCTGACTTGCCGTAGATGAGTACAATTGGAGCTACAATGTTCTGAGTCGGGAAGGGCGCTACTCGGTAGAAATTGCTGTCGTAGTACGACTCGACGAGCGGGTTGTGTATCTCGTCATCATACATGTGAAAACGCGCACTGCGGATGATCTGGAACCAGTGTACGACACTTTTGACACTGGTGTACGAATAAAGATGTGAATATGCCGCCAGCTTCTGAGCATATGTGATATTCTTCGCCTGCCAGTTGAATAGCAGACGAAGCGAGGCGTCGATAGTGCGCACAAACAGTGGAGGGAACATGATTGACTGCCAAAAGGTCGTGCTTTTGAGTAGTGCACGCCGGCCAAAAAAGAGATATATTATAGATGGCGAAGCGCGTACTAGTGAATCGACAATCCGGTTGCCAAGGCCCGGTGGTGCCATTGCAGGCGCAAGAGCTACAAACAGACGGATCTTGCTGTTGAGAGTCGGGTTGATAGATAGCGAGGCAAAACCCTGTGCGCTGCCCTGGGAAAAGCCGATATAAGACAAGCTATCCTGCTTGACGACATTCAGAATGTAGTCTACAGTGTCAGGAATATCGTACAGCGCAAAGTCGTCAATACAAAAGTCCCAGAATTCACGGTCCGACGGATTGCGAAACACATGCTTCTTAGAATACTTGTTGCCTCTGTTGTTTCCCAGCCAGACGTCATATCCCAGGTCTGCCAGCACAAATGGCAGAGACTTGGCAGGGTCTGTCACCGACACCCATATCTCGCTATTCATCATCAGTCCGTGGTGCAAGTAAACCACAGGTCTCTTTGCGCTACCACCGCCATTTTCGTTGCCATTGCCAGTGGAAAGAGGAGAATCTGGTGAATCTGGTGAACCGCTCCAGGAACCAGAACCAGATGCTGTACCAGCACCTGCATTGGCACCGGCTCTTCGGTCCGACAAGTCCTCTACGCCCCAGCAGCTCTTACAAGCGTTGGTTCGCTGTCGCCAATTAGACCCCTTCGGCCCGCCTATGCGATGGATGCCAAGGAGATACCCGTCTGACGTGCGCACGATATGTTCCTCAGCATCATAGCCGAAGATAGCGCACATCTCCACAAACCCCGGCGCCTGGGCCACTTTAGTCACCAGCCGCCTTAGCCCGGGCTCCGAGTTCAGCGCCTCTGAACCCTGGCTAGGCACCACTGACAGAATCGACTGGGCCAGTCGTCGAAACACATCTATCACCGAAGCAGGGAGGAAGCTCGTGATCAGGGCTATGACCGACTCAAGTACAATCAGCAACAAAGACAGCACGAGCACAGGCCACTCCCAGGCCCTGAGGCGGCCAATAAACGGAAAGTTCATTACAGCGCTTGTTTCGCTCGCTCCTCTCAGCTCGCTGGTCTATCCAGGACTTCCCGCGAACAAACTGTACGAACCCAGCTTCCTGAACCTCGATCCTAATTTGGATCAATTTATCTGTGCATCTGCTCATGCATAGCCCTGCAGTCCCTGCATAAACGGCTAGACCTGACCAGCCCCCTGCCCGCCACCTGGACCGGTGAGTCTCGGTCTGTCGGGATGGGCTGCAACCGCCGGCACCGCGGAGAGGTGCTATCAGCTGAAGAGTCAGCGCTCCGGCCGCCCGAGGCATCCCCCCACCCAATTGCTAATAAGTACTTTTGATAGCTCGCATACCAGGTTCAAGGTTGGCTGATCTATCCTTGCATTGTTTCATATCCCTGTCAACAAAATGGACCTGAATTAATATAAATAGTGGCCCAATTTTGTGAAATATTTCTTTACTGGAATTAGCAAGTCATAAGATCCTTGGTTAACTGTTCTGTAACTGCTAATAAATACATTTGCTAACCATTCGCACGCAGGCCTGTCAGCAAAACGGGCCTAAGTTATTAATATAAGTAGGGGCTCAATTCTGTGAACCATTTCTTTACGAGTTTGACTTCTGTTATAAGTCGTGATTTACCAACTATTCTTTAACTGCTAATCAATGCTTCCGCTAGCCATTCACACGCATGCATCATGCCATATCCCTGTCCACAATCTTGCGGCAATTATTATAAATAGGGCCCAACTCTATGGTCGAAGGCTGTTCTCCAGTAATGTTCATGTGATCCATGAGCAGCCTGTTTCTTATATAATTGCTAATAAATACTTGGCTGGCTATTCACACGCGTGGCGCGCTACCACTTTCAAAGTCAGGGAGCCAAGGGCCCGGCACGTGACTATAGAGCGTCAGTTGGAGGAAAAGATTCATGTCCGAAGGAGCTGGTCAGATAACTGTTGGACAGACGAGCCATGGAGAGCGAGCGAAGACCGAATCCTCCCGGGTGGGTGCCGCCGAAGGCGCCTTATAACCCGTATGATGCCACAGATATCCGGCCGCCCGAGGGATATCCTTCTGAGTTCAAGGCGCCAGGTAAGCCCAGAAACTGGAGTGTGGTTCCCAAGGAACCTTCCAACTACCGAGTGGTTAAGGACACCCTGAAGCGGATGCAGTATACGCCGAGGCCGTTCAGCGAGCTATATCCCGGACAGTACAAAGTGCTGAGGAGAACGGATCGCACCAAGTTTAGGTCGGGTGTCAAGTATGCGTCGGTGCTACTGAGTTCGGCGGTGATCATTGTAGGTGTGTTTTTCTACAGATGGAACGATGGCTACGACAATGTGTTTTCTACTCCCTACCGATTCCAACTACGAATGAGAGACCGGATATTCGGCAACCTGACAGACCAGCAAAGAGAAGATCTGCGGGGGAAGCAGCGTGGTCTCGTTACGACTGGTACTGAGACTCCTGTCCTGATGCCCTCTGCCGCTGATGACAGTATAGCCATGCAGCGACCGCAGCGCAGTCATATCATCGAGGCAGAGAGAATCCGTCAGGAGAGAGAAGAAGCCATTCTTCGCGCCGTGGACATTGCCAAAGCAGAGCTGCGGAAGCAGCCGGCCCAAGCAGCCGCGAGCTCGTCACCCAGAAAGAAGTTCCTAGGCATCTTCTGATCATCCTGGGTCCTCTACGCTTGTTATTTTATTTTGTTATTTTATTTGTACATAGGCTGAACTTAGGTGTCTTTGGTCTGCCACTTGTGGCAGGCTCGCTACACTTGGCCCAGCAGTTCGCTTCGCCTGACTGCGGATGGAGGTGGACGAGTCCCAGACCAATTTAATTCTTTAATTATTTATCCTGGCAACTGGGCACGCCTCCGGCAGCCGGGGCGCTGCCCCGGACCCCGTGGCTCCTCGAGCGCAGCTCGAGGAGGGCAACGCCGGGTCCGGAAGCAGCCCCTGTCCCCCGGTCGACCCAGTCGACCTTTATCAACATCCAGCTCCCGGAAGGCTGCCTGCTTCAATAGAAGTCAATTAATTTTGTGTTTCCTCCCCAGACTTCAATGTCGGATAATACCTTTTATTTTCTGTTTAATCCTGTTTTCTCCAACTCTATGGCGGCAATCTCCCTGCACTTTCTAGATCAGCATAAACAGATTGACTCATTGTTTCCACAGGACTGCCTTTGTATCTGTTATTATCGGATGATCTGTTGCGGTTTTCATGGAAGGGGGTGTTGAATTGATAGGAATATAGTAGGATATCAAATAACAGTTATTAACAGTTATTAACAGTAACAGTTAATAACAGTTATTAGTTAGTAACAGTTAATAACAGTTAATAGCAGTCATTAACAGTTAATAACAGTTATTACAGTTATTACGGTTAATAGTAGAACTGATATACAGTTATTAACTGTTAATAATGCTAATAACTGCCATTAACAGTTAATAGCAGTTAACACGAAGGGCCGGCAATATTAGTTACAACGTTCCGCCGCCGAATTAGGGGGCAGATATCAGGAAATGGAATTCCGCCTGATAAGCAGCGGCTTTCGGGTGAGAAGTATAAGGTGCCACCTCTTGTTAGGATTATAATTTTGCTCAATATCCGTCGCCGCCGATATCTGATATATATGCAACGATACGCATGATGCCACTTTAATCTTGCAGGCATTCCCTGTCGGCTGCCTGGTTACATATAACGCTCGCTAAGGCCGTTATGACCCCCGCTGGATGCTCTAGGGGTCATGCCTGGGTGTCGCACGTCCCGACGGCCGAAGAGACACCAGGCTGGGAGTAGTTCTCCTCGAGCTCGAGCGCCGTTAGAGTCCAAGGAGGCCATGGCCCAGCTATTTAGCATAGCGAGTTGCTGAGATTAAGGAGATCTTACTCGACATACTCATTTCTGTTTGTAACATCATGACGTCTGGTGGCGAAAGTGTTGAAAAAAGATCAGGGTTAAGATAAATTCTTGGGTCCTCTCGAGTCGTCCTAAGGGCTTCGGCCAAAGTAATGAAGCCTCGATGTTTATTTAAATGGTTAATAGCCGGCAATCGCCAAAATTAATTGTTAAAAGTCGTGGTAACACAAGATACTCGGTCCAGGCAGTTTTCTGACGCACTCTTTCGCATGTCATGGATCTGGAGTTACCCAAAATCCGAGAGATGAACCAGGGTGCGAATATGACTTGATCTTTCTAGAGAATATGAATATAAATGTTCCCGACAAAGAGCCTGTTATTCCGAGCAAGCGGGAAAACAGTATTGATCTTTATTCAGTACCCGAATCGCTGATCTGTGCATGACGTCGATCCCCCTGATTTTCTGGGGAAATCAGCTCGCAGATCACAATCAGGGGCATCTGTTCACCAGCCGGTACAACCAGCACCACATCTCAAATGTTGTCTCCACACTTGTTGAGTTGCCGAGATGATTTTGGAAGCCTTGGACATGGCTAGTTAGCTGACACCACGCGCACTGCCGTCTCGTCCACGCCGTTGACCCTAGCTGGAGAAACCGACTGAATACATCCTCAATAACGGTCATTCTTCACGACCGAGAAAGTAGAGGCCATTCAGACTGTTCAAAGCTCATCCTGAGCACCCGAACAGTGCACATGTCGCGAGCTTTAATTCATTCCCGACGAAGAGCAGCTAACAGGTACATAACTCGCCGTTTTTGCACCGGTAGACCCAAACCTGCTCCTGCCCCAACTGCACTGTTTATGTCCTCGATCCAGTGAGAAAGACGCGAACATCGACTGGAGACGCTGGAATGGGACTACTTGGGAGCGCCCTATCGCTGCTGTCGGTAGAAGTCCTCGACACGCGCTTCGAGCCGCCAACAGATGAGAAAAAGCGCCAGCAAATCGTAACCTCGGCAGGCCCGTCGCGATGGCGCACACCCGAGTTCTACTTGTACGCCGTCGTCTTCGGCCTGGCCGTCCCGCTCATGGTCAAGGCAGCCGTCGATGCCAGCAGTGGTAAGTACTTTCTATAGGCTACGTGCCTCCGGTGGCTGGGGCGCTGCCCCAGACTCCGTTATGCTCCGCTTCAAGGAGCGCCATTCCCATGGTCCCTCGTCGAGCGGCAGCGAGAGGAGCCACGGGGTCTGGGGCAGCGCCCCAGCCGCCGGAGGCATGTTCGAAGAATACACACTGACACGTTTTAGAGAGCAACCCGAACTACGAGATATACAAGTCGCGGCTCCAGCCAGGATGGATTTTTGGCCGGATGGTCGACAACTCGGATGTGCAGTACTCATCGTTCCGGAACTACTTCCCGTACCTAGTTCTGGCGATTGGGGCACATACTGCGCTACGCCGGGTGGCCGATGCGGTGGGGATCAGTCGCACGGGGTTCGACGTGGGTTTTTTCGCGCTCTTCCTGTCGGCGCTCCACGGGCTGAACATACTGAAGATATGCGGACTGCTAGCCATCAACTATCAGATATCCAGGATCCGTGACCGAAAGCTTGCTTACATTCTGACCTGGGTATTTGGTGTCGGCATTCTTTTCTCGAATGAGCTTTTACAGGGATACCCACTAGCCTGGATCCACCCGTCTTTGGCGTTCATTGACTCGTACTCGGGTCTCATGCCACGGTGGGACGTGCATTTCAATTTCACAATGCTGCGCATGGTCAGTTTCAATATCGACTCTCTCGAGGCCAGGGCGCGACCGTCCAGCCCGCCTCTGAAGAAGAGCAATGGCTCGACTGTTTCTGCCAAAGTCAGCGAGAGTGCCGGCGGAACAGTCAACACGCCACCATCTATCACAGAACGAGAACGCATTGAGACCAGCAGGCCCATGGAGGAATACAGCTGGCTCAACTACCTGGCCTACACCACCTATGTTCCACTGTACCTGGCAGGGCCGGTGTTGACATTCAACGATTTCATGTTCCAAACGAAACACACCCTGACATATTCCATTAACTTCAAACGCATCTCCCTCTATGCCGTCAGATTCGTATTCTGCCTGCTGACAATGGAGGTGCTACTGCATTACACCTACGTGGTGGCCATTTCGCAGACTCGTGCCTGGACGGGGGACACGCCGTTCCAGATCAGTATGATCGCGCTGTTCAACCTGAACGTGATCTGGCTGAAGCTTCTTCTGCCCTGGAGGCTGTTCCGACTATGGGCCATGATCGATCGCATCGACCCTCCAGAGAACATGGTGCGCTGTGTGAATAACAACTACTCGGGCATTCTGTTCTGGAGATCGTGGCACCGCTCGTTCAACAGATGGATCATCCGCTACATCTATATTCCTCTGGGCGGGTCAAACCGCGCACTGCTGAACTCGTTGATTGTGTTCATGTTCGTGGCCATTTGGCACGACATCCAGCTACGTCTGCTGCTGTGGGGATGGCTGGTAGTGTTATTTATTATGCCTGAGGTCGTTGCCGGCCTGCTCTTCCCGGCCAAAAAATGGGGCTCAAACCCGCTCTACCGCCACTTGTGTGCAGTGGGCGGCGTGGCCAATGTCTGGATGATGATGATCGCGAATCTGGTCGGCTTCTGTGTGGGCCTTGATGGTGTCAGCGAAATGCTCCACGACATGATCCACACGGCCGACGGCATCAAGTACGTGATTCTATCGTCCATGGCGCTGTTCGTGGGCCTGCAGGCGATGTTCGAGTTCCGCGAACGCGAGAAGCGCATGGGCATCAACCTCAAGTGCTAGACGCTGTGAGGAGGGTTGTGCCTCCGGCCGCTGGGGTCCGGCCCAGACCTTGTGGTTCTTGCTGTGAAGAAGGCGTTGAGCTGAAAGCTAATGTCTCAACTCGAGCGCAGCGAGAAGGCTGAGGGATCTGGGACACAGTTCCAGCCGCCGGAAGCACTCTAGCCCAGAACCAAAACATGTACAGTTTTATTATTATATACTACCCAGCCGTCTGGGAGCCCCCGTGCCTCCGACGGCCGGGTTCTGCCCGGACCCGTAGTGCTCACTGCGCGAGCGCCATTCCCGGGAGTGGCTCGACTCGAGCGCAGCGAGAGGAGCAGCGGGGTCCGGGGTAGCGCCCCGGCCGCCGGAGGCACTTCCACAAGAGTATCGAAAGGTGTGCAGTTCAGTTATTATTGTACTTCTTTTTGTACTCGCCTGGGGTGACCAGGGACTTGGTTCCGTGCTGGAACATGCCAATTTTTTTCTTTTTGGACGCTGCCTCAAGTCTGCGGAAGACTGCTTCCTGCCCATTGAACTCAGCGCCCTGTTTCGCTTCGTACACCACGGCCCAGCCTTGCCGGAGCATTTCCTTGCTGACGTTGCGGCGACCGTTCCATTTCCACAGCTTGGCCTGGCCCACTGTGCGGCCGTACTGGTCGTTCACTAGTGGGAGCACCCGCACATGTCGGCCGAGGACATAACGCCTCAACCAGTCCAGCGCTTCTCCCGAGTATGGCTGAGCAGGCTTGCCGAAATGTGCTGCTTCAGGAGCATCTATTCCACAGAGCCGAACGTGAATCGTCTGTCCTTTGGTTCCTCGACTGTTGACCTTCGGCGGGTGCCGTAGCCATCCCCAACCGCCTATGATCCCGCCAGGGGTATGATAGAAGTGAAAGTTATCTGCATCGCCCACCGAAGTAACGTATCCGTAGAGCGTCCTTTTGCGGAAAAATGACTGTGGGATCTTGTGTGAATTCGGGATCCGCCGCAGAAATGATCTGTAAATGTAGAACCCCAAACCAAATGATGAACACAGTATCGTGGTTGGTATCAGCACCTGGCTCGAAAAGAACGAGACTGGAGGTGTCACAGATGACCCTGATCCATTCTGCCTATCGCTATCTTTGTCCGTCCGCTTTGACATGTCAGATCAGGTTCCAGCACATGAAGTGAAGCGAAGCGATGTTGTTGCCGGAATGTCGTGGCCAGATGCGAACGATCTGAGTCGACAGAAGCACCTGACTTGAAGAAGAAACCGTCAAGAAAATCTGAGCTTTGGGAGTCTCAAAAGCACTCGGAGAGAACAGAAGCTAAAAAACAATCCAATACAAAAAATATACAATTAAACTGTGCGCCAGGAACATGCAAGATGTTCGGATGTAAACATGACCTGCATAGTGTCCGGGATAGGGTACGTGAAGAAGATATAAGACAGAAGATAGATAGAAGATGCCGATGAGCTCAGTTGGTTGTAGACGAAGACCTGGCTACTTTGTTTCTGGGAATTGATTTGTGCTAGCTGGTTCTCATGTAAGTCACGCAGTTTCTACGATCCGAATGATTCTTTCATCCTTGATCCCGCTATACTATTCGTTTGCTGTAGATCTCCGCTTTGAATTTACTAACGTTCGCAGATTTCTGACGCTCCTTCAAGCGATTTAATTGCGCGAGATAGATAAATGCTGATAGGGCGATATCGATAACAACATCTGCCTCTATGACCCTGCGATAAGAACTATTCCATCTCCGGCCCAGTCCTGTCTAATCTGCTTTGGATCCTACCAATCTGATCCTGGCCGTCTTCTGCTAAATACATGCCCGTGAAAATGTCTTCTACTGATAGTCACTCGCACGGGCCCAGGCGAAAACAGCCTAATCTCTTGCGAACGACATTCGGCTCGCCATTTAAAGGCATCATTCATGATTTGGAAGGACGACTACCTTACTACTTGTCAGACTGGACTGATGCATGGAACTATCGAGTTATCCCATCTATTACATACATGTATTTCACAAACCTGTTACCGGCGATTGCATTTGCTCAGGATATGTTCGACAAGACCCACAACTCGTATGGTGTTAATGAAGTGCTGCTAGCTTCAGCCATGGGTGGTATTGTATTCGGTCTCTTTGCTGGGCAACCGCTGTGTATAGTAGGAGTTACTGGACCCATTGCTATTTTTAATTATACCGTGTACGAAATCATCAACCCCAGAAATATTCCATATTTTCCGTTCATGGCGTGGATCTATCTGTGGTCAATGATAATGCATTTTATCATTGCTGCTCTCAACTGGGTCAACGGGCTGAGATATGTGACCAGATTTTCCTGCGATATTTTTGGTTTCTTTATCAGTATCGTTTATATCCAAAAAGGAGTGCAAATTCTGACGCGCGAGTTCAACCAGGGATTAACTCTTACAGCTGTTGATGTCGTGGACACAGAAATCAAAGCCTATCTAGCAATCATCATTGCACTGTTGGTGATGGTGTTTGGAATGCTGACAGTAATTATAGGTCAGTACTCCAAACTATTTAAGCATCCTATCCGCAAGTTTTTTGCCGACTACGGACTACCTTTGACAGTGGTATTTTTCAGCGGTTTTGCATTTTTCCCCGGTCGCTTAAAAGATGTACATCTGAATAGACTCAATATTGGCGATAGTTTTGTACCTACAGCTACTTCAGGTGGCCGAACCCACGGCTGGTTCATCCATTTCTGGGATATAGATGTCGGTGATGTGTTCCTGGCCATACCATTTGCATTGCTACTAACTTCTCTTTTCTACTTTGACCACAACGTATCCTCACTTATATGCCAGGGATCGGAATTCCCTCTAAAAAAACCAGCTTCGTTCCACTGGGATTTTTTCCTGCTAGGAATAACGACTGGACTAGCTGGTATTATGGGCATCCCTGCGCCGAACGGACTTATCCCTCAGGCTCCACTGCATACAATGAGCCTCTGTGTTTGGAAATATAAGAGGGAAGATGAGGACACAGACAGCGGTGACGACGCCAATTTAACGAATGAGCAGAGGAATGACGAAAGCGGGAGAATCAGGAGGGACGAAACGAGTGGCGGCAATAGTAATGACACTAGTGATAGCAGTGAAAGTGACTCTTCTCTTCTGGACAGACCACTTAAGCCATATATTGCAAGCGTCGTAGAACAGAGAGTAAGCAATTTCGTTCAAGGACTGCTCATTCTCGGAACAATGTCTGGTCCTCTGCTCACAGTCCTTGGGCTTCTGCCGAAGGGAGTTCTTGCAGGGCTGTTCTGGATGATGGGGATATCTGGTCTCATGGGCAATGGCGTAACAGCCAAGCTGAAGTATATATTGAGCGACAAAGATCACATCGACACCAGTGACCCCCTGACTAGCTGCCGCAAAAAGTACCTTTATCTCTTCGTCCTCTTAGCGTGCCTCGGGGCCGGTGCAGAAATAGCCATCACCGAGACAGTTGCCGCTGTCGGTTTTCCCGCCGTCCTCATCGGCCTCGTAGGTGTAGGCCTACTTCTGCCCAAGATAATCCCCGAGCCGGAAATGTCCATTCTCGACGGTCCCACAGGCTCCGACTTCATCTTGCAGAACTTATCTTCCACGTCATGGTCCAACAACAAAGCCAAACGTGACGCCCCTGTCACCCCCGACGACAGCACAACGATAGAGCTCTTCAGACTCGAAGAGGGTCACAGTCCAAGGACAGGTGCTCTTCGCCGGAGAAGCTACGGTAACCGAGAGGTGGATAAGAAATGACGCGCTTATTCTTTTATTCCATTCCTCGGTTTAGTACCTGATCGTCTTCCTGACTGTCATGTCCGACTAAGCTGTTCGAAGTATGTCCAGTCGAGAGGCACCCAGCCTAGTTTTGGTCTACTATAGTTATCTTAGTGATGGGATATTGGTGAACGCCTTATTGTTTTGTATTTTATTTATTCTTAATGATACTCTCTATCTTTTGTTACACTCGATTCTGGCTGTAATAATCTTCGATATTAGTATCCTCAAGAGAGATGGGTAGAGTCCAGATCCAGAAGGAAAGAACACGAAAGAGTGCGAGATATCTGTATAAAAAGTTCAAATCGATAGTATGTATTAAACAAGCTGTGGCACCACAGGATCTTCGTGCCACAGCTGTGTTACAATTTGTATTCAAGGGGCTGCGGCACCGCAGGACTTTTTTTAATTCATATTAAATGACTGTAGTGATCAATCCTGCTGGGAACAGCGGCCCACCCTTCTGATACGACTCTTATGATCACACAGACTCACCATACGGTAACATGACCGACTTGCTGGCGCCCGGCATGCCATCAGAGCCCTCGGTGCAAACCCCAGCGCTCGCGATGCGTGCACTACTGGGTCCGGGCCAGCACCTGGCCGCCGGAGGCAGACGGGGGAGAGCCAATCTTAAGGTGAAGACTGTCTATTATGTCTCTATAGTACATCACAGTTCAACTTTCGACGAAGAAAAAGCCGGTCGAAGTAGTAGTCAGCATACCCGACAGCCGAAGAAACACAGGGTCCCACGTCCTCCCACTATCAGGTCCTAGCACCGGGAGCGACGCTCGCGTAGCGAGCACAACGGGTCCGGGCAGCGCCCGGCCGCCGGAGGCATTTCCACCAGCAGTTGCAGAAACATATCGTTAACTATCATTCATTAATGCTCGAAAAGCGAGTCACGGGCTAGAACCGGGCTGCCTTGGTGGTGCGGTCGTAGAGCTCGAGGTTGAGGGCCGACAGGAAGCAAGGGATGTCCTGGCGCTCTTTGATCCAGAAGGTGATCAGATTGTCGAACTCGGCGGCCCAGGGGCTGTTCTCGATGCCGATGAACTTGTTCTTGGCCTTTGGGTCAGGCACAAAGGTGAACGAGTCGGTATCCGAGGTGGTGAACATGGATGTAGCGCGCACCTTGCGGTTCGGCAGCAGGTCGACTCGGTACCCCAGCAGGGCGTACACTGCTTCTCTGAACTCGAGGGACTTTTTCGCAAAAACTTCTTTGATTCTGTCCATACGCTTGTTCTGCTCCTGAAGAGCGCGTTCCAGCTGTTTTGACTCTTCACGGACCCTGTCCAGAGCGGATTTTGGCACCAGTGATTTGCTATCCTCGCTGCTAGAGCTCTGTTGCAGCTGTGCGTGAAGCTCTTCGTTTTCTTTCTGCAGAGCTCGGAGCATGTCGGTTTTGACGGCTTCGTGGCGCGACGTGGGGTTATCTCGTAGTTCCAGGATACGGTGTCTAGCCTGTTGAGACTTGGACGCAGCCTCGATTTGCTGGTGAAGCGCATCGATCTCGTGGGACAGCTGGGCCACTCGCTGCTCGGATTTTTCGAGATCGTTCTGAAGACTCCTGTTTTTTCGAGTTGCAGACGCGAGTTGCTCGGCCAGCTTGGACTCGGCATCGTCGTCAGGCGCTGGTCGCTTCTTGTTGCGCAAGGGGCTGTTCAGTTGAACCACCAGTCCTTCCTTCTGTGCCAATTCCCTGCTGACAGTGGCTATCTCCTGCTTGTATTGTTCTATTAAGGTTTCAAGTTCGTTGATTTTCTCGTCCTTGTCGACTTGAGCAGCCCTGTTCTGAAGCGCCACCGACTCGTTCTCATAGGCCTTGAGCTGGTCACGGAGCATTTGTGCTTCTTTGCTGGAAATATCCACTTGTCGCTGGTATCTCAATCGTTGCTGTGACTCTTTGTCAAAGCGCTCCTGACAGTCCTTTAACTCGTCCTTTAGCTTCGCAAGGTCGCGGCTCAGCTCGGCGTCTTGAGTCGTCTTCGACGCCAGAGACTCTTCGAGTTGGCCGATTTTAGCCAGCAACGTTGTCTTCTCGATGCGAATGTTCATCAGCTCTCGCACCACGTCCTGGGGAGACGAGAAATTATCGTCTTTCGCCAAAAAAGTCAGCCATTTGTTCTTGTCCTGCTGCAGGTCGATGATTTGCAGCTCCATCTCGTTGTTCTGCCGTTGCAGGTCATTCATGGTCCTCAGCTTCGTTTCCAGCACCTGTTTCTCCTGCTCGACCACATCGACTATTCGTTTGTCCTTTTCTAAGCGTTCAATATACCTGTTTTTGGCGTCGATCTGATTTTCCAGCGTCCTCACATGGCTGAACTGCTCGTTCAGCTCGCGTCTGAACAGGTCGGTCGTGAACTCCAGATCAGGTTCCTCACTTTCGGCTCCTGGAGCCCCACTTGTGGCCCCACTCGTGCCTGATTTCCGTCCGCGAGCAGACAGCTCGTTCTTCAGTTTCATTATCGTCTCCTCATTCTCAATAATCAGCTGCTGCTTGGCAAACAGTTCAGTCTGCGTCGTGTCCAACTCCTGCTCTACCCGGGCAAACGACATCTCCAGATTCTTGTTCTTGATCTCCAGCTGTTCCAGCCGATTCTTCGCATACGTGCCTTCTTCTCTCAGCTGCGACTCGACCGTTTCTAAACTGTCCTCTAAATCCAGCACCTGGGCTCGCAGGTCTCGAGTCTCATTCTCGGCCGCCTCGACTTTGGCGCCCAGCTCTTCGCGCACTCGAGCTAGCGTATCTACCGTCTTTTTATGCTCATTAAACAAAAACACCTGATCCGACTGCAGCGCGTCGGCCCGCTTGCCTTCCTCCTTCACTTTCTCCTCCAGCTCCCTCACCTCCTTCTCATGAAGCACCCGTTCACGACTCCTCTCCTCCTGCTCCAGCCTCAGCTCGTACTGCAGCGTCTCCACCTGTTCACGCCATGAGTCGCCATCTATCCAATCCGTGCTCGCGCTCTCGCGCTGGCTGGTGTTAGTGTGTTGAGAGGGGGGTGCGCCTCCGGCGGCCGGGGCGCTGCCCCGGACCCCGTGGCTCCTCGAGCAGAGCTCGAGGAGGGTCGGTGCGGGCTGGCTTACGTTGGGGCTGGTGTCGAGCACTGCGGATGTGTCTGCCGCGCTCATGTTTCTGTCTCGGGTATCCACTGCGGAAGGGCTGTTCTTGGCTGTGGCCTGTCTCTCTGGAGCACCAGTGCTGACCCAGTGTTTATTTATTTATTGACATCTCGGATCGCGTCTTGCAGGTCGCATCTCGAGATCACTACGCACAGGTGCGGCGTGGGTCCCTGAGCCAGTAACCCAGCTTATACCCACATCTCTGCCTCCGTCTACCACCCACAGAGCTCAGCACCAGCCCCAACGTAAGCCAGCCCGCACCGACCCTTCTCGAGCTCTGCTCGAGGAGCCACGGGGTCCGGGGCAGCGCCCCGCCCGCCGGAGGCCACATTCTCACTGTCACGTGACAAGTCGAGCGCAACAGCTTCACACGATCTCTTGCGCACACCGTAGCCAGCAGCTCCAGCACACCTACCGAGAACGCCGAGGGACCACCGTAGTTTGACGTGAAACCGCCGCAAATGTCTGCCCAAATGTGAGTTTGCGAGAATACTGGATAGCGCTGGATGGCTCCGACGGCCAGGCGCTGCGCCGGCCAAGCCCAGCGATGGATCGTATGGCAGTTCTAACATGAGCAGACCACGAAGCTTCCGCCTGCTCGAGGAGTTGGAGAAGGGTGAAAAGGGCCTTGGGTCCGAGTCCTGCTCGCTCGGTCTGGCTGACAGCGAAGACATCAACATGACGTACTGGAACGGCACGATTCTGGGGCCGCCTCACAGCACCCATGAGAACCGTATCTACAGCCTGAGTCTGGAGGCGGGCCCCGAGTACCCCGAGAAGCCGCCTCTGGTCAAGTTCCTGTCCAGGGTCAATGCTCCCTACATCGATCAGGAAACGGGCCTTGTCAAACCGGACCTTGTGCCGTGCCTCGCCAAGTGGAAGCGCTCCAACACCATGGAGACGGTGCTCATCGAGCTGCGCCGCGAACTGGCCTCGCCTACAAATAGAAAGCTGCCCCAGCCCGCCGAGGGCTCGACATTTTAATCGCCGCAGTCGCTGCCACTGCCGCTGTCACTGCCTCGCCGTCGCTCTGGCTCCTTCATGCATTTAGTTCTATACATTCTCCATTCGACAACCCTCCCGTATCTCTCACTATGCCAGCGGCCCGGTCCACGGAAAGCCTCGATCTGGATCGCGGCTGCTGTGTGGGTCTAGTCAGGCTGCTGCTGGCGGCGAGAGATGCCTCCGGCGGCCGGGGCGCTGCCCCGGACCCCGCTGCTCCTCTCGCTGTGCTGGAGGAGGGCGTTGGCTGGCGTCCATGCTGTGTTTGTATACCGACGCTGGTTCCTGGCAGGATCCAGCTGGTCAGAGAGCTCTGCAGTCAGGCAAACAGCTCAGCGGCCGCTAGCGCCCCTGTACACCGGTGGCTGGGGTCGTCCTATGGCCACTCAGAGGTAGGCCGTCTGGGCGTGCCTCTCACTTCTTCTCTCTGAGGACTGAAGCCGTCATCTCAGACAGGCCTCGCGGCACAATCACCGTGTCCGGGGCCCGGTTCGTCTCGGCCGTGGTCACCTCCACCAAGCGGGTGGTACCGTTCACCCGGCAGCTTCGCTCCTGTTAGTCCTCGTCCGTCGGGGAGGGAGCAGGGCAGCCTCCGACGGCCGGGGCGCCGCCCCGGACCCCGTGGCTCCTCGAGCAGAGCTAGAGTAGGGCGGGTCGTCACCGCGGAGCCATCCCCACAGCCGGCCCACTCCCGGGAGTGGCCCTCCTCGAGCGCAGCGAGAGGAGCCACGGGGTCCGGGGC
>JAKTSR010000099.1:0-41009 GCA_030580325.1 Sugiyamaella sp. yHKS617 | reverse complement strand
GAGCGCAGCGAGAGGAGCAGCGGGGTCCGGGGCAGCGCCCCGGCCGCCGGAGGCTGCCCGTTCTCCCTGAGAAGCTGCACGGGTTGAAAAATATCGGCTTGGTTCACGCAGACAAAAACCCCTGAGATAGCCGGTTTCGTGCGCTTCCAGTACCCGACACCTGCCAGAACTGGCTCCCAGCACGCGAACGGGGGACCAAACGAGTGCACTGGCACACGAGCAAGCGAGCAGACGAGAAAGATAACACGGTCGCCAGACGAACATGATTCTGGTCACAGCCCGTAGGGGGGCCTGCTGTCGGCCCCTGCCGGCACTGTTGCGAGGACCGGTCGCAAGAGGACTCCCGGTCCGTGCCCTGAGTACGTCGTACTATTCGGACCCATTGGCAAAGGACATCGAAACCGTCGATCTGGTCTTCGACAGGTTCGACCCGCCCAAGGACGTGGAGCCTGTGGGCGAGCCCATCGTCTTCCTCCACGGGCTCTTTGGATCCAAGATCAATAATCGCAGCGTCAGCAGGTAAGTCACAGGCCGTGTGTGGTCCTAGGGTCCGAAAATGCCTCCGGCGGCTGGGGCGCTGCCCCAGACCCCGTTGTGCTCGCTTCGCGAGCCATGGCGGCTCCGCGGGATCCGGCGGAGCCCTGGCTCTGTGTCCGGTGCACTAACCCTTGTGTCCCTAGAGTCCTTTCCCGCGATCTCAAGAAGTCCATCTACTGCCTGGTAAGTACCTCCTGGATGATGGCCCGTGCCTCTCAAAAAGGAGCGAGCAGTCTCTAACAGATCCCAGGACCTGCGCAACCACGGCGACAGCCCCCATATCCCGCGCCACGACTACCCCTCCATGGCGGCAGACGTCGAGGCCTTCATCAAAAAACACGAGCTTGGCCCTGTAAACCTCATCGGCCACTCCATGTAAGTTGTGTCCCCTGCTCCCAGCGCTGACCAGCAGCCCCGGACGAGCGCCATTCCACAGGGAGTGGCCCGACTCGAGCGAAGCGAGAGGAGCAGTGGGGTCCGGGGCAGCGCCCCGGCCGCCGGAGGCGTCTCCTCGGCAGCCATGAGAACCGTCCTAACAGCGGACTACAGGGGAGCCAAGGTCGCTATGGCCGTCTCGCTCAGGAGCCCGGAGCTGGTATCGACGCTGATACCCGTTGACAACGCGCCTGTTGACACCCGACTGTCGTCGTCTTTCCACAGATACGTGCAAGGCATGCAGCGGATTGCACAGTCGCCCATCACCCATCAGCGGGAGGCCTATGCCATTATGGCCCAGTACGAGAAGGCAGTGCCGGTGCAGCACTTTCTGCTGGCGAACCTGAAACGCAGCGAGAACGGCAAGCTCAAGTTCCGCATCCCCCTCGACATCCTCAGCAAGGCTCTTGACAAAATGGGTGACTTCCCGTTCCACCCCAGCGAGACCCGGTTCGTCAGCCCCGCCCTGTTCATTCGCGGCAAGTACTCGGCTTACGTGGCCGACGAGGCCTTCCCGGCCATCGGCGAGTTCTTCCCCAAGTTCACTATCCGCGACGTCGACGCGGGCCACTGGCGTAAGTATCATCTCCTGGCGCCTGAGTGTGCCTCCGGCGGCTGGGGCGCTACCCCAGTCCTGTGGCTCCTCTCGCTGCGCTTGAGTCGGGCTACTCCCGGGCCATGTCAACATGACCTGGAACGGAACCGGGGCGCCGCTCCAGCCGCCGGAGACACATCCAGATTCGCCGAAAGTAAAGCTCACGCAGCGAGCACAACGGGGTCTGGGGTAGCAGCTCAGCCGCCGGATGCGCACTCCGGCGGCCACAGGGCGATGAGCTAACGGAACAGTCATTTCAGAGAAGCCCCAGGAGTTTACGACTCTGGTGGAGGAGTTTCTGCAGACGGACGATTAGTGTAGATAGTATATATATATATAGATTGTAATATTATTCCTGACGAGAGCGAGTCGTTAGATCGTGACATTGTGTACAAATGGCGGCGGAGGCGGAGACAGCACGCTAGTTCTCTGCCTGATTCTGAAGACCCTGATGGGCCCATATTATTGGAGGGAGCTTCGAGTCTTTGGCTAGGGTGGCCGCAGACGGCGGTTTACTCTTGGTGTTCATGCTGGCCACGTAGTTGACGTTGGCAATTTTGTAGAAGCCACAGTAACGGGGAACCGAGCTGTCTGGCTGAGACAGGATGTGCTGGTGGTAGACAGATAGACAGGCTCGGAGACTGCGAAACTCGTCGTTGGTGAAGGGCTTGATGATGAACAGCTTGTCTCGGCTGTAATAAGTATATCCAGCAGCCGTCTTAGTCAGTAAGATGTGTTCAAACGAGCTCGAGTAGTCGAAGTCGTCTAGTCCATTCAGTTGGCGTAGCCTTTTAAGAACCTTTGGAGCGTACTCTTTGAATTTGGCGTCGCGCCAGAGCAGCTTTCTGGGGGTACCCACTTTCCAAGACTGGGAGCTGGCGAAATCCTGGGGAGAGAACAAATCGCTCTTTTGATTTGCAGGTGTAATGAACTTGTAGAGAGACTCGATGGATTTGGCAATGCCTTCTGACAGGTTGCTCATGACGGTCACATCCTCGTCTGTTACTGTAGTGGAGATGAAATCATGGGCATTGTTGCCGTAGATGAATTTGGGTTGGCTTTCGCTGGCTTTCTTGGACGACGTGCTTTTGGAATCGTCTGAGAGGAGCGATCGGGATATCAGTGATGGCATGGGGTGAGGGCCCGATGTTTCGAATTGGCTATGAACACCGTCTTTCGCAGAAGTGCCATCTGCACACGGACTGTACTTTGTCGCTTGAGAAGACGAGAGGGAGATGGAGTGTTCCACCGCAAAAGAGCGCGTCTCCGACGCGGTATTCGCAGATCTGGTCGAAGCGATCGAAGGAGCTTGGTCTTTTAACAGTTGAGGTGGTCTGGCGTACTCAGCGGCAGCGTCAAATCCACTAGCGGTGCTGGTATTCGTACTCATTTCAGCAATGTCTTTTTCTGTAATTATGTCCAGAGAAGCATCATCACGATCAGTGTGTGTTCTGTACGGAGCATATGAACGGCTCTGGGTCGGTGTATCAGCTCGATCGGTACCATATATAGCCCTAGAAACAGCAGCAGTGCCACAGCTGGTTCTCTCAATCACAGTGGCTGGACTGTCCCTGAGACTCCGTTCTCTGAGATTATCAGTGGATTTCTTCTCATACTCATGCCCACTCGTACACTCAATCTTTTGCAGGCCAATTTCACTGGAAATTACTTCAGGTAGAATGTTATCTTTTATCTTGTCAGTAGCTGTGTCCACGGAAGCGTCAGGGAGACCTGGAGGGCAACTGACACTTGGTCGGGTGATCTCAGCAGCAAACAGCACCAGGGGCAGCACTAAGCGAGTAAACCAGCCTGATCCGACTGTGGAATTTGAGAGGGAATCCAGCAGTCCAGGTGCCCAGTAGTACAGGATGAGGTAGACAGCGGCCGCGTACCAGGCAAGTCTCTGAACAGCTGGGTTGAAGCTGTTCACCAGAGATCTGAGAGGCTGCAAGACTCTGACGTTTACATAGCGCAATAGCCCTAACTGAGCGAACTGATGCGACATGCTGGCAGAAACAGGGGCTATCCGGGATACCAAAGGCAGCTTGAGAATATGAGAGTGGAACCAGTCAGGAATGATATAGTTCCATATAAAATAAGTGTCAAGCCCAAGCCATAGAAGTTTCTGCACAGTATAGAAAAGAACGTCAGTCACACGAGGTAACAGCTGAAACAATGAGGGTTTATTAAGCATGGACTGAGCACAATTGCACCCCGTCATCCACGCCGGTCCGAAAGTCAAGAGATTAGAAACGCTAAATGTCAAACCAAATCTTATAAGCTTTTGTCCTGTCGATAAATAGGCATGTCAAAGACCTGAAGCGCAAATTCTGTCAGGTGCAACCACATACGTGCCAGACAAGCAGGTCCAGCAACACGATCTCGTCCTTAATATATAGGTACTTGCGACCGTATACACTAATATCCCCTATATATGTGTATTGATTTACAGACATCACCCTTATAATTCGGTCCTGCACGTCTGATTGCGTTGCTGCACAGATCGACGCCCGCAGCCCAGATAGGCAGTCGTAAAGTCCTAGCTGTCTGAAACCAACATTTCGCGAGATAAAATTAGACCCAGCGCCGCGCTCCTACATCCGTAACAGCCAGATCTGATCTCTTCCTCATTTCGGTCCAGCACACCGATCCTGGAACGTACTGCAATCTCAATCGGCCGGCGTAAGAGCTCGTGGCTGTGCCCCTGTGCGCCTCCGGCGGCCGGGGCGCTGCCTCGGACCCCGCAGCTCCTCTCACTGGACCACAAACATATTCTTGGAGTTGGGTTTTCTCCCCCACGATTGTTTCCCCCTCTCTGTTAAATGGATAATTCGAGGCTCAATTTTGTGCTCTCCAGCGAAATATGACACTACCCGTCCCTGACAAGTATTAGTACCGCCATTATACTTTTCGGAGTACACGAGGCTAACAAATATTATTATTATACCGCAGCTCCTCTCGCTCCGCTCGAGTGGCCACTCCCGGAGACCTCTTGAACAAGACGCTCGCGCAATGTTTGTCAATGGGCCGCCACCGCCCCTCGTTCCCGAGACGGCAGTTTCAGGGGGCAGTGGGGCTATGCGCGGGGTTACCCTGCTGGTGAAGTAGAGGTGGCCAGCGCGCGATGTTGTTGAGGAGCACCAGCCTCGATACGTCACCCTAGAGAGAGAGGCGAAAGCGCGACCCGCTTTGGATTGATTTGTTGTATTTTTTGCTTTTTTGTTGTCCTGTTTACTTGTTCTTGGGTGTACGATAAGCAGAGAAAATGGCGAGCTTGGTGCTGTTGCCATCGGTCCAGGACCGCACGCAAGAGTTTCGCGCCTGTGTCAACTCCATAGCCAAGATCAATGGCACTGTAGTGGGCCGGCCGGCTGCGTCGCTTTCAGCACCTGGGAGTGCCTACGCTGGTAGTGGGGTGATAAATGGCCCTGAATCTGGTTATAGCGCTGGTCCCAGTGCGGGTCTGGAAAATAAGAGCCCTAAGAGCCAGTTTGCTCTACGGGCGTCTCAGATAGCGCAAGAGATAAGCGAGACGACGGCCATGCTGCAACGCCTGGCGCTACTAGCGAAGCGGAAAACTCTGTTTGACGACAGGCCCGTGGAGATTGGCGAACTGTCGTTTGTCATTAAACAGAAGCTCTCGAAAATTAATGACAGCATAGCCTCTTTGCAGACGTTTGTCAAGAACCAGGGCGGTGGCAAGGCCGCAACAGCCTGGGGCACAAACAAGTCCGAAAGCCAGTTGAACGAGCACTCGCGTAATGTCGTTGTGCTTCTGCAGGGAAAGCTGACAGACGTGACCACGGGGTTCACAGAGGTCCTCGAGACTCGAACTAAGAACACCCAGGCCACGCGCTCGCGGACTGAACAGTTCATTTCCTCCGCATCCTCATCGGTACGCGATCACACATCCAGCGAGTCCCCACTGTATTCTGCTGCCGCAAATCGACGAGCAACTCAATCGCCAGCTGGCACTGCAGGCGCGGGTAATGGAGGCTCCGAGCTATATGGAGAGAACCCTTACGGGCGGCCAGCATCTCAATCACAATCACTTCTGCCTGAAGACCAACATCAATCGTCAGCCCACGATGATTTCTTAGTGCTCCCACAACAAGAACAGACAATGGCGCTGCTGGAAGAACAGCAGGACTCTTATCTCAGCCAGCGAAGCTCGGCCGTCGAGGCCATCGAATCCACTATACAAGAGCTCGGCGGTATCTTCTCACAACTAGCGACAATGGTAGCCGAACAGCGCGAGACTGTGCAGCGCATCGACGCGAATACAGAAGATATCGCAATCAACGTGTCGGGCGCCCAGCGCGAGCTTCTGAAGTACTACTCGCGCATCTCTTCCAATCGCTGGCTCATGGTCAAAATGTTCGGCATCATCATCGTAAGTACTCTATCCCTGTGCTTCCTCCGACGCTCGGGGAGCTGCTCCGGGTCCCGCTGCTCGAGCTATGCTGGAGGGGACGTGGCCAGCAGGACTAACGCTAACAATGGCACAGTTCTTCTTCTTCATCTGGGTGCTCGTGTCATAGCTCTCTCGGTCCCAGCACTCCCACTAATAGCATACACATTCATATACATAATTGCCACTAATATAATACACTCGCAAAGGCTAGCTGGCGCTCCTCGGATGAGCGTGCCTCCGGCCGGGGCGCTGTCCCGGACCCATGGTGCTCGCTTCGCGAGCGCTACTCCCGTGGAACTGTCCTTTGATAGAGAGCGGCTCTGTCACAGCCTGTGCTCGCTGCGAAGACCAAGTCCAGAGAAAGAGCCCAGCTGCAACACCCGACTCGAGCGCAGCGAGAGGAGCAGCGGGGTCCGGGGCAGCGCCCCGGCCGCCGGAGGCCTCCTGCCGGGCCCCGAATGGGAAAGTACAGTGGTGTTAGTCTCATATTATTCATATACTCATTTATCAATGCAACGATGGAGCGAGCGAGGCGGGGCAAGAAGTAGCAGGGGTAAAGCTGGGTTGCTAATAATTCATTATTCAGTATTGCGGTGGTTCATCGGTGGGAGGCAGTGTAGTGAAATTCGGTGGCTGCAATATTATCATGTATAGCAGGGCATTGCGATTGTATTTGTGATTTATACTGGTCTTGATACTGTCAGCTGTGCCTGCTCTCCCTGCTCTTGTTCTATCTCACTCTCCACTGCTCACTCGCTCTTTCTCTCATACTCTCTCATCTCTCTCGTTCTCTCTTCGTCTCGTCGGTCGGGCCCGTGCTGCGGCCCAACCGGATACACTTGCTGCTTAACGTGGACCATTATAAGGCCATTTCAGCCTGCAGCTTACGCAGTTCCTCTTCTTCATCATCTTCTTCTTCAGCCGCCTCAGGCTCGTGAAGCTGCTGCGTAGGAAGATTGTGAACAGGGGCCTTGCCGGCATTGACCATCTTAGCGTCAAGGGCTTCCTGCTCGAGCGCTTCTAATTCCTCGTTCAAGTCGTCCTCATCGACTTCCTGGCCAAGTGGTCTAGAAATAGCGTCGGAAATCTCCTCTCCAAGAGCCACCTGATCACGGATGTCGTCCATTGTGGCATCCACTTTATCGATGTTCATATTGCCGTGGATATGCTTCATGGCCTGGGCGCCTTGCGACATAATCTTCATGGTCTCGTAATTGAGCTTAGCGTTCTCAATAGCATGTAACTGCTGTTGCAACGAGTCAATCTGGGCCTGAGTCTTGTCGAGATCGGCCTCCCGTTCCTTCTTGCGCTTCAAGGCGGTCCGGGCCGCGGCTTTGTTGGTAGTCACATTCTTGCGGGCAGTGGCTTCAAGCTCCTCGATCTGCTTCTGGAAATGCTTCTCCCGTTTCGAAAGCGTGTCAATCTGCTCTCGCAGCGAGATAATCGAGTTCTTGGCCAGGTCTTTCTTGGCTCCAGATCCAAACAAGTACCCCCACATGGCTTCTACTTCTCTCTTCTTCCTCTTCTCAAGTCTTCCGACTTCTGCTTATGTTGCGCGTTCTTCGGTCCTGCGTTCTGAGATGGGAGCTCTGAACCAATACTCCGATATCTGATACTCGTTAGCACAGTTTCGGCTGCAGGGCAGCAGGGCCTGGGGGTACGCCTCCGGCGGCCGGGGCGCTGCCCCGGACCCCGCTGTGCTCGCTTCGCGAGCGCCACTCCGCCAGGATATGCCCCGCTAGAGCAAAACATGGAGGGGGTGCGGGGTCAGGGGCAGCGCCACAGGAGCGGGGCAGCCCCTCCGGCGACCGGAGCTCTGCGTAGACTCAACAGTGCTCGCTTCGCGGGAACCCCACCGGGAGTGGCCCGGCTCGAGCGAAGCGAGAGGAGACACGGGGTCCGGTACAGTGCGACGGCTGCCGGAGGCACACCCGCATTCTCTCCTCTGCGTCAGACTTACCTGGCTGTTCAGAACCGAGCTCTCGTTCTATGATCCGTGGCTGGACGGAGGTTGGGCGGTAATCCGGTGCAGGTGGTGGTGGGGCCCGCTGAGTCCGAGCTGAGATCCGGCAGTTGCTGAGAGTATCGGGTCAGGCGATAGGCAGAGGGCGATGGCGCTGACTCGTTGGTGCGTGCGATGGCGGAGGTTGGTTGGAATCAGGAGTGAGAGATGGAGAGAGAGAGCAGCAGCGGTAGGCAGCAGTAGGCAGCCGCGGAGGCGCCACTCAGATAAGGGCCAGCGGCGGCTACCCCAACGCGGCTTATCTTTCATAGATCTGATCTGCCGGGCCTGAAGTTCACCGTCCAACTCAAAAAACTGCCAAATGTTAATACAATCGCACTTCGCCTCTCTGCCATGTAAGTTCCGTGTGGCCCCCGTTGTCAATAGCGCTAAAACAACCCCCTATTCTCGCTGCGCAGGCGCTTCCTGGCGAAATAGCCCTCCTCGAGCGAAGCAGCGGGGTCCGGGGCGACGCCCCGGCCGCCCCGGCCGCCGGAGGCACATCCCCCTGTCCCGGAACGGACACTAACAGAATCCCAGATATCGAGAGCCCGGACGAGGCGTCGCTAGAACGCGCCAGGCGCGAAATCCAGAGAGCTGTAGAGCGCAAGTCAATGCCCGTTCATCCGACGATAGAACAGCAGCTGCCGTTGACGAAGACGTTTCTGAGTGAGCGATTACAACAGGAGCTGGCCAGGATTGAGGCTTCCGGCGGTGCTAGCAGTGAGCAGTCGAAAATGAGTGGAGGGGTCAATTTGACCAAGTACACGGAGCTGCAGGACCCAACTACCGGCGAATTGAAGGTGCCCGAGGCGTATATTGCACTGGCCCATTCGCAGGTGCGCCAGGAGAACTTAGCCCTTCTGAGCGAATTCGGCAAGAACCAGTGGCTCATAGGTAACGACGCGCTCGAAAAAACACTCGCCTCGTACGAGACAGCGCTGCAGAGCCAGCAACAGCAAGTCCAGAACATCAACAGCGAGCGCAAGCGCAAGCAGACAGAGGTCGAGCCCACTCTCAACTACCTCGAGACCCGCTGGAGAAACACCCTCAAAAGCCTCGTCGACGTCAATGTCGCGAACCTCAAACTCGAGCGCGAGATCAAACTTCTCCGCCGCGAGTAACGGCCTGCTCGACTGGGGCATAGCCACTCCGTCTCTTCTCATACGCTCACGAGTGCTGGTATAGATACTGCTTATTTATTGTGTGATTCTGCTCGTCGAAAGGTGGGTGCGAATGCGGGAGTGGCCTCCGGCGGCCGGGGCGCTGCCCCGGACCCTGCGGCGACTCTTCCTACGCTCGAGTCGGGCCACTCCCGGTATCCCGGTGGAGTAGCGCTCGCGAAGCGAGCACAGCGGGGTCCGGAGCAGCACTCCGGCCGCCGGAGGCTCCATGACCCAAAGTGCGCCGGTCCCCCTGAGATCAAGGGTCTGCTCAGCCGTACGGTGGTCCGTCCTAGTACCGCGACACATGTTGGAGCTCGAAGGCTAGTTAGCTATGAAGTGTTCGGGCTAGTACGGGTGTAATGGATCTGAGGAGTCATAAAGAGGCGTCCGTGCGGGGCGGACGAGCGTCGTTCGACTGGGAAAACGTCAAGAATGACAAATACAGAACCAACTATCTGGGACATTCTCTGATGGCCCCTCACCAGGGCCGAGGGAGCAATAAAGATCCGATCTGGTATTCTAAAGAAAAAGAGGACAGCGCAAGCAGTACGAAGCAGGACGGCAGATCGGAGATTGATCAGGTCAAGGAAGTGGAGCGTAAAGCCATGGCTGAGTTGCTGGGCTATGATCCAAGCGAGTTGGAAGTAGTCAACAAACGTGAATCCAGCAGTAAACGCCGCAGCAGCGAACACAGTTCCAGCGAGCACCACCGAGAGAGAAGAAGCGACAGCAGACGACACCGGTTGCCTGGTAGGTCTGGAGATAGGACAAGCGGGTCTAGTAGAACAGGAGACAGTCCGAGAAACCGCTCAGGCGATAGGTCCAGAGATAGATCCAGAGAAGACCGCACGAGACACCGTGGATCTGAACGAGACAGTTCTAGAGAGAGGACGCGAGAGCGACACATAGACCACACAAAGGGATCTCACAGAGAAATAGATGGTTTCGGCAGGGGGAGAGACAGTTCGAGAGAACGGACCAGGAACAGAGATAGGGCGAGGCGGTCCGGCAGGGAAAGAGGCAGTTCAAGGGATCGCTCCAGAGATGGAATAGGATCCTCCGTCAGATATAGAGACGAATCTATAGAGCGTCACAGGTACCGGACACGGGACTTGAGTAGCGACAGAGGCAGAGATAGTGGACAGAGAAATAGGTTTAGAGATAAGACGCATCGATCGAGTCTAGATAGGTCCAGACCAAGGTCGAGATCGAGGTCGAGATCTAGAGAACCGGCAGAAGAACGAATCTAGATAACGATGGAGGTGGACGTGAAGACTGAAGCATAAAATGATGCCGGTACCAGCCTGCACCAGCCTGCACAAGCTATATAGTTTTTTATCAGTGTGCATGTTTCCTGATATGTGTAGAAGCCCCGGATCTACGAGCCTCAAAAGCTACCAGCTGCCTCTATCCCTATATTACTGGATTTCAGTATTGATTCGTCCTAATCAGACGCTTGTCCCTCCGCCTCGCGGTACTCGTGTTCTCGCGCTGAATAACCCAATCTTGGGAGTCGAGCGGAGCGAGAGGAGCAGTGGGGTCCGGGGCAGCCCCGACTGCCTGAGCACGGTCCAATACCAGTACACAGAAGACCCATTAAATAAAAAGTATAAAAGTATAAAAAGCATTACTAGCTTGTCAGATGCCCTTGCCGCCGACAGACCGACTCATGTTGACGCCAGCGATTTTCTGGACATAGCTCTGGGTCGGGGCGATTTTGCGTACGGAGCGGATTTCGTCGGCCGAGTAGCCTGGGATGCGGATGTTCCAGTTGCGCTCCAGATGGAGCTGCAGGTCCTTGACTTCGAGGGTGTCGGACTTGCGATGTTTGGCCAGCCGGCACGCGAATGAGGTCACGCTGGTAACAAACTCATCGGCCAAGTCCAGCAGCAGCTCCTCGACGTCGCCGTCAATCATGGCCTCTTTGTCGTCACCTACCACGCTGCTGACAAGCTCGCTCAGTTTGCGTTTGGACAGCACGCGGTCGCCAGTGACTTCGAATTGGGGCGGTTTAGTCAGTGCCGGCGTGGTCAGAGCAGACGCAGCAATGGCACTGCCACCAGATAAAGTCGGCCGCCCTGGCCTAACTGTCACAGGAATCGGTTGCTTAACGGTTAAATTTTGCGGAATAGGCAGGGAAGGCACGCTGGCTCGGGTCGGCGACGACATGGCCTGGCTGGCGGCCAGGTGGTTAGGAGGAGGATTGGGTCGTGCAGACGGTCCAGTGGCTTGGTTGGGTGTTCCTGGTACTGGAGTCGCGTTCAGTTGCATCGCAACTCTGGTTGAAGGAGCCAGTCCATTGGCCATGCGAGCAAGGTTGTTTGTAGCAGTATTTGGAGTCGGGGTACCGGCGGCCTGATTTGGGCCGCCAACTGCTGGTGAGATAGGCCGGCCGGCAGACGAGTTGCTAGCAACACTGCCGGGTCGCTGGATAGGAGTCGACCCAGCTGCGCCTGCTGTATTCATCGGCGACGACATAGGAACGCCAATGGGTGAACCTTGGGACATCTGGCTCTGAAGCGCTGGTGACTGTCTGGCAGCAGCTGCTGCAGCAGCTGCTTGTTGCTGCTGATGCTGGAACTGGGCTTGCGCCTGTGCTTGGGCTTGTGCTTGTGCCTGGTTTTGAGCTTGAGCCTGTGCCTGGGCCTGGGCCTGGGCCTGTGCTGCTTGAGCCTGGGCAAGAGCATGAGCCTGAGCATGGGCCTGAGCCTGAGCAGCAGGATTCTGAGGCTGCTGCTGTTGTTGCTGTTGCTGTCTGGCTGCGGTCTGAATCTGCTGCATTACCTGAAGTTCTAAGCCCTTATAACTGTCCTTGCGATCACGCAGTGACTGCTCCTGATGGCGTATCTGGGCTCTCATTTCATCGTTTAGATCGGGCTTTTCCCGTAAAGCGCGTTCTAATTGATCCAGCTGCTCTTGCAACGTTCTTTGAGTATTTCTATAGGACTGAAGCTGGGTATTTCGGTATGCCAACTGTTCCTGAGGAGTCATATTTTGAAATTGCTGTCGCAGGCGCTGTTGTTGTGCTTGTGTTTGCTGTTGTTGTGTGGTCATACGGTTAGCATTCGCATTTCCCACCGCCTGTTGCTGCTGTTGCTGTTGCTGTTGCTGTTGATGCTGCTGCTGCTGCTGCTGCTGCTGCTGAGCACGGGCTTGCTGCTGTAACTGAGCCATAACCTGCTGATTCTGGGGAACCGCGCCAGCACCCGCCATATTCATCATAGGTCGTCCCTGAGCCTGCTGCGGTCCTCGAGCCTGGGCTTGAGCTTGAGCCACCTGGCCATTGGCAGCCTGTCTCTGCAAGCCCTGTTGTGCCTGTTGTTGTGCTTGCTGGGCTGCTTGCATCTGTCCCTGGTACTGATGCAATAACTGCTTGATTTTCTGTGCCCGCACAAAGTGCTCCTGGCCTTTTGGGGTCTGGGGGCCAGCCTGAATCACGCCTTGCATCTCCTGCTGGTACTGCTGGATCAAAGCATTCAGCTGCTGAGGCTGCAGATTCACCAGCCTGTCTCGAACTGCTTGGGCTTGTGCCGCCGACTGGCTAGGAATGTTGGGCATTCCAGCTCCCGGCCGATTGTTACCGTTATTCATGTCTGGATGACAGTTGGTAATTCTTGAGCCTGTGAAAGCTTGTAGATGCGTAAACTCGTATCTCTGCTTGGATACTTTAAAGAACTGACCCAATCGACCCACGAGCGCCTCTAACAAATCCCTCCGTTTCTTGTAGAGCGAGCAGACGATTCCGAGCGAGTCGTGAATCTGAGCCGTGATGCGTTCTTTTATAACCCCCGATCAAAATGTGATCGTTATGCAGCCGAGAGTCTTGCCTGGCCAAGTTTCTGTGGACAGAGGGCTGGTTTCGGAACTCGTCAAAAGCCAGGCCAGTACGAGAATATCGCTGTTCCTGGTATACGAAGTCGTGAAGGCACAGGGTCCTGAGAGAGGAAGCTCAGCATGAGATTGTTCCCTTTCTTCGTGGTATGCATGCCCTGCACTGCTTTCACCTCTGACGTCGTGCCCTCCGTCGTCTGGACTGTCTCAGATCGTACTACTCCTCTCGCTCCACTCGATTCTAGCTTTGCGGTTCCAGTTGTCTGGCAGTGGGCTCGTGAAACGAGCACAGCGATGTCTGTGGCAGCGGTCCAACCGCCGGAGACGCTGGTCCCTTCGTGCGGGACCGACGGATCTGCCCAGCGATAACCTAGGAAACTATAGAGGACTGCTCATTAGCTATTCCGTTCTCTGGTTGTCTCGGTGTTCTCTGGTTGTCTCGGTGTTATTCTGGATGTTTGCAGAATTCTTTTACAACGAGGAATTGAGCGCGTGCATGTGGCATGCGTGGATCTACGAATATCATGCATATACTAGGAGATCCCTGCAGTTAATTCGAAATAGCATTTTATTAATTAATTATTATTAAAGAAGAAAAGATGCTGGAAATACTTTCCGGTGGTTGATTCAGTTCATAGAAGGCAAGTGATTTTGAAGCTGGGTGTTAAGGTCGGCGAGCTTGGACGTATCAATGTTGTAACGCTGACCCTGTTGGATAAGATTGTTGATGTTACCGGTCAAAGAAGCAACGATGGGGGCTGAAACACCATCAATGGCACCACCGACAAGGTTAGAAATCAAAACTTCAGCACCGTTGGTAACTGATTGGACGAAAGGTCCGAGGAGAACATTACCAATAGCCTTAGAGACTCCGAAAGTGAAAGGAGCCAGTGCGTCTGACACAGTTCCAATGGCGTTGTCAATCTGAGAATCGAGACCAGTGATCGCAGCAGCAATGGTGTCAGCGGCGGCGTGACCACTGCCAGTTTGAAGCTGCTTGGTAAGAGTATCAACAGTTTGACGGAAGTTGGTAACACCGCTCTCGACACCATCCAACAGTGCATACTGACGAGAAACGAGATCTCTCTGCTGCATCTGGGGAAGGTGGTTCTGAAGCTGAGTGTTGAGGTCGGTGAGCTTGGACGTATCAATGTTGTAACGCTGACCTTGTTGGATAAGATTGTTGATGTTACCAGTCAAAGAAGCAACAATGGGGGCTGAAACACCATCAATGGCACCACCGACAAGGTTAGAAATCAAAACTTCAGCACCGTTGGTAACTGATTGGACGAAAGGTCCGAGGAGAACATTACCAATAGCCTTAGAGACTCCGAAAGTGAAAGGAGCCAGTGCATCTGACACAGTTCCAATGGCGTTGTCAATCTGAGAATCGAGACCAGTGATCGCAGCAGCAATGGTGTCAGCGGCGGCGTGACCACTGCCAGTCTGAAGCTGCTTGGTAAGAGTATCAACAGTTTGACGGAAGTTGGTAACACCACTCTCGACACCGTTAAGAAGAGCAAACTGACGAGTCTCGACAGATTCGTTGGCGGCAGCGTTAGCAGCACCGATAGCGAGGAGAACAGAAACAACGAACTTAGAAGCGACCATTGCTAAAATACTTAAAAGAGTGAATAAGAACTTGGAAAAAGCTTGTCAGAAAATGAATGTGTTGTGAGCAGGAAAGATGTTGTCAAGTGAGTGTCAAATAGATCGATGATGATAAGAGAAAAGAAGATAGAGGGAGTCATTTTGAAGAGTATTTATATGTTTGTGACAGTCCACGGTGAATAATGCCCCAAACTCGGTTCATAAAGATGAAACCGTTATCTCGATTCTATGTTCGGTAATTAAACCAGTGAAACTGAGTTAACTGTTGGACGTCAGCGATCACACTCATGAAAAATGTACAAGTGACTGATAATGATACCGTTTCATATTTGATAAAGTTTGGCTGGGAGGCACCTCAATTCGGCAAGTGCCAGACTCTCAAATATGTAATTCATCATCAACTGTCAGTGACAGATAAATTTGAATCTTACTATTGACAACATTCCGGAGGAGGACATCGAAGTAGCACGACTGGACTTCGATTTTTGAGTTCTATAGTATCATCGATACTCCATATCCCTTAACCTTTAAGCTAAATGTTGGACGACTTCTCATAAAGCATGAGAATTGGTAGCAAGTCACTCAAGCGATCTTTTGCTCAATCGTAACTCTATCTGACAGTTATCGAGCGAGGTTCTTATTTTGAAAGTTTTCAGCGTTCAGCGGAGACGCTTGAGAAATCCTTCTCCTGAATCTGATTATGTACCTAATCTGACTATGTATCTTGAGTCGACACTATAGCTAGATCGATTGATATTAAAAGTTTAAGTTTTGCCCTGGTGAATAAGTCTACGGCTCAAATGACTAATGAATGCTGCCATCTTCGGTTCTGTGTAACAGTGGACTTCAACCTGACTTGAATCATCGAGTACAAGCTGTTTCAAGGGCCTGGACCACCCAACAGAGAATTTCTGAGCTATGAAATGAGAAGACTATACTGTTTATATACCATAATTTACATTTTGTCAATTATCCTTCCGCAACAAAGCACAGTGATAAGCAACAACTACTACAGTCTACTCGAGAACAATGTACTTTTGTAGATGCTCAGGGAGAACATCAAGATTTTTCGATTGTAACCATTTACGGCTAAACAACCTATCAGCATACCTATCGGCGCTGTCGCAGAGCAGCGTGACAACAGTACTGCCAGGACCAAGCTTTTGGGCGACTTCGTACGCGGCTACGACATTCAAACAGGAAGATGCACCGAGGTAGAGACCTTCTTCATCAAGCAGTCTGTACACCATATTGATGGTTTTTTCGTCAGAAATGTTAAGCGAGCCATCCATCAACTCGATATCAGGCTTTAAGTTATCGGTAACACGACCCTGGCCAATTCCCTCAGTAATACTGGAGCCACTTCGCTCTATAAGTTTACCACCTGACGAGATATAACTGTGAAGAACACTTCCAGGAGGATCAGCTAAGAAAGCCTTCACTCTACCACTGGAAATTTCCTTAAGATATCTAGTAGTACCAGCTAGGGAGCCACCAGTTCCGGTCGCGCATGTAAAAGCGTCCAATTTGCCGTTAGTCTGAGCCCAGATTTCAGGACCAGTGGTTTCAATATGAGCTTGGCGGTTGGCAACGTTATCAAACTGATTGGTCCAGACAGCGTTTTCCAGCCTATCAGCATGTCGCTTGGCCTGATGATTATAGTTATCCGGATTATCAAATGCAACGGCAGGAACCGGGTATACTTCAGCACCCAGTCTTCTCAGGTGATCGATTTTGCCTTGAGACTGTGTATTCGGCATGTAAATGACACAGTTGTAACCTCTAGCACGGCACATATGAGCCAATCCGATACCAGTGTTACCAGCAGTACCTTCAACTATGGTTCCACCGGGTTTGATAAGTCCTTTTTTCTCAGCATCTTGGATGATGAACAAGGCTGCTCTATCTTTGACGGACCCACCAGGGTTCATAAATTCCGCCTTGCCATAGATATTTGCTCCTGTCTCCTCACTGAGCTTGTTCAAGCGTAACAATGGTGTATTTCCAACTGCTCCAGGGAATCCTGTCTCGGAAACTAGAGGGATAAATGGAGGGACAAAAGGACCACCATCCGCAGCAGTACCAATTGTGGCATATTTTCTAGCAGCCAAAGGAGCTAGTCCTTTCCCAAACAGACTGCTCTGAGAAACAAGTCTCTTCGAAAGCATTCTGTGCACTGTAAGCAGTCTTGTCTGTGACACTCGTGAACTCCGGCAGGCTACCAATGATTTATGTCATCTGAATATTCACTTTGTAGATCACGTGCCATGGCGTTATTATTATTGGGGACCTGTTCTCGATTCCACTCAGGACATTTTATACTCATAAGAACCTATGAAACTAAATGGGCTTCAGCTTCAAGAAGAATAGTCACAAAACAGGAGATTTCCGGAGCGAATTTATTAAGGCTGAGGAGGGACTTTGGATGAGTGCATGCCGGATTGGAGTCAAGCAAGCAACGTAAGTAGCAGGCTGGGAGCAATAGGGCCATGCGGATGGGCAAATAACAGTTTGTAATGCGACTGGTTCTTGTCTCGAGTACTCCTGCCTGATCATAGGTGTGTTGGTAGAGCTCTGTCGCCTAACTCAGACGACCATCTTAGTCCAGGCTTCGCCCTCTCCTCGAGCGGCACCTCGAGCGGCGGGGTCTGGGGCAGAGCCCCAGTCGCCGAAGGCTCACCCGTTTTTAGCTTGGTTCAGGACGTTGGAAGAGGTGGCAGATATAGCTGTGTCAGAGCAGCACCGTCCAATATCAACCCAGTAGGGGAAATTCAGGGGTAAATGCGGCTACAGACAGGCAAGGATCGCCCGAACTGAAAATTATATGCAAGACATCGATCTGTAAACATTTGTGGCCTTTTGAAAGCTTGATCTGTGTTTGTAACAGCAGGGATGCGTCTCACTCGACAGCTGATCTCGAGAGCAGAGCACCTGGACAGGTACCTGCCTCTGCTGCTGCCCACACTTCGCAGTATTCCTGATGCACAGCGGGAATTGGGATGGTTGAAACGAGAGATTCCAGCCCACAAACTGGCCCGGGCATGTTATTTGAGAGGACGCGGAGTTCCACTGCAATATATCATAGGTTCACAACCATTTGGGGACTTGGACATCAAGTGTGCACGGGGCGTTCTGATTCCACGCTGGGAGACTGAAGAGTGGACGGTCAAACTGGCCCAGCTGCTGGAGTACCAGCAACTGGTGGAGCAGGATCAGAATGGCGATCATCACCGACCCAGTCCCATGACAATAGTGGACCTCTGTACGGGGACTGGGTGTATTCCTCTGTTCCTTGCTAGTCGACTGCGTAGAACTACAGCGTACGGGGTCGATTTCTCGCCCAAAGCAATCAGGTTATTTAGAGCCAACATCAAAAGCGTGAACCGACAAAGGCGGCTGGGTAGCAGCTCGGTGATCTCCGTTGAAGGGGACATTTCCACCGACCCAGTGATCTTCTCAGAGAACACAGGCATTGTTCGTGCCGACCTTATCACGGCCAACCCACCGTATATCGGGCAGAAGCAGTTTTTCACTCAGACAGAGCGGTCAGTCAGACTGTATGAGCCTCGCGAAGCACTCCTAGGCGGCCTCGAGTTCTACAAATGGATTTTCGACCAGGCTGTTCACTTACAGGCCAAAGCCCTTGTGTGCGAGGTGGGCGAGGTCGAGCAGATCGAGTTCATGCGCGCTCTGGGAACCCGTCATGGTTGGGCCAACTCGGAGTTCCACGACCTCAATCATCATCCCCGTGCCGTTGTCATGTGGAAGCACCCATCCTGGTCATTTCTGCAGTCCCTGTAGCCACTGACTACAGACACTGGTAATGACCCGAACGAAGCGAGCAGCGGGGTCCGGGGCAGCGCCCCGATCACCGAAGGAGTCTGTGACTGCCTCCGGCGGTTGGGGCTGCACCCCAAACCCCCTGGCTCCTCTCGCTGCGCTCGAGTCGGCCACTCCCGGGAGCGCTGCGAGGGTTTATTTATTTTAACGCTAATATTCGTCTATTCTTTAGCTGGTGTGCTGTCACGAGAGTCGTCGGTGGTTTTGCGCTTTTTGTGGCCCTTGCCGACGGCATTGACGTTGTCGTCTGGGAACACACGGATGCCCCATAGGAGGTAGCCACCACCGCCACGCGAGGTCATGTGGGGATGCATTCTGCCAGGCAGGGTCTGGTATTTGCGCAGTCGGGTCTCGAGAATCGTGGGCGCGATGACTCGGAAGTCCTTGTGCAGCACGAGAGTCGTTTCCGTGAGGGCCTCTTTGGTCTCGCTGAACATGACAATGGGACGGGATCCACCAACAGCAGGGATGACTCGTGGCACCAATGTTGGTAGGTACAAGTTAGTAGCTATCAGCAGCGCATCGAAACTCGAGTTGTCAATGAGACGCTGGATCGTGAGTGTATCATTATGTCGAGCACGGCGGCGGTAGTACTGTCCGCGCTGAGCCGATTTCAGCTGAGAGAGCTCTTCTGCCGTTTTGGCTTCAAAAGGCTCGGCCTCAGAGGGATCGAAGTATTCCAGCCAATTGACAGTCTTGACCATTTCAGAGATAAGGCCCTGGGAGTAGTTCATATATCGTAACCCGTCGAGATTGGGGTGTTCATTGTCGTGCGCGACAACAATTAGTCCTTCTCCGCCCATTCGTTCCATCATAGCGGCAACAAGCAAGCCGCTTATGTCGTCAACCACTAGATAGGTTCCACCAGGTCGTACGTTGGCCAGACTCAACATTAATGCAAGAGACTCTTCGCTCATGTTCTGGATACGGGACGCATCTTTGTCTAAATAAATATCGATCAATTCCGAGCTGCCTATCGGCTCAGGGGTAAATTGATTCAGGAACTTTTGCTGCTTTCGTTTTAGATATTTTTCTTTCGAGAAAGTCGTTTTCTTGTCGAAACTCGAATGGAAAGTCTTGACCTTCTCAATAATCTCTTTACCAGATAGACCCTCTTTTTTGAGTTCTTCGATGTCGCTCATGGAGAGACCCTGCACTGAGGAGTCGTCCACGAGCTCTCGATTGTTTTCATGTGGCGCCAGTTCGGACACGGGCTCATCCTGATCATCTAATTCGTAGCTGTGATTCACGATTGATAATTTGTTGTCAGTGCCGATTTCGTAGGTATATCCATAAGGATGGTTCAGAATATCGTCCACTTTGAAGCTACCGAACTTGCCTAGGCTCACCGTCTGTCCAGGGTGCAATTGCATCACCCGGAAGTTTTCTGAGGGCAACCGGATCATAACATACTGGCCTGCCTTGATGCTATTCTGTTCGAACTCGTGTGAATAATCGACGGGATCCGACGACTGCTCGTGGTGCAGTGACTGCAGCTGTTTCTGTGCTCTAGTGGATGTCATGTTGGTCTATAACGGGTCCGTTCGGATGTTCAAAAAGACTTTCCTTTGGATTCTTATTATAATGACAGAGATTCGGTCTATGAACGACAGCCCCAGTGTGATTCCCCTGCGCTGTGGTGCTTGCGATTTGAAAAATTTGGCCGATCTTTCCTTTCCTGAAGACTCCTGTAACCTAACATCTTCTCCCTGCATATCTGGAAAATTATTTTTTTCGAAGCACCTGCCGGTTATCTAAGGATCTCTGAAAATTATACCAGGACCAGATCAGACCCATTTTTTGGAATTGTATCGTGTTCCTATAGCAGATCAAAAAATGGGTAGAAAGGCCAAGAACAAGCAACCCGCCCCTCCTTCTTTGGACGAATTTCAAGGAAGCAAAAAGCGCAAGGTGAGCAGGACGTCTTCTTCGCCATCAGCTTCCAAGAAACAAAAGTCCAATGGCACTTCAGAGCACAAGAGCAAGAAAGGATCCAAGCCACGACCCGCTTCTTCCTCTATTGATAAGGCCGAGATTGAAAAGACAAAGAAAAGCCTTTTTGGAAACTCCGACGAAGAGAACGACGACATTGTCGGCAGCGAAGTCGAGGACGATGAATTCTACGACTCGGATGAAGACCGTCAGGCCAAGCCTATGTTCAGTGACGACGACGAAGATGACGAGATTCTAGAGAAAATGAACCAAAAGGCTGCTGCTACTTTTGGATTAGACGACAGTGAAGAGGACAGTGAGGACGACGAAGACGACGTCGAAAACGACGAGTTCGCTGTCGATGAAGACGAAGATGAGGATGATGACGACGACGAAGAGGGAGAGAAAGGAGAATACGCTTCAGAGGAAGCGCCCAAAGCACATGTGCTCCCTTCTGAGCAGGAAAAAGAAGTCGAATCACAACAACCTTCGGATTTGCACACTCTACGAACGCGTATTCTTGAGGTGGTCAAGGTGCTGGAGGATTTCAAGACGCTAGCCGAGGACGGCCGCAGCAGATCCGAGTACACTGACCAGCTACTGGACGATATCGCTGCTTACTACGGATACTCACGTTACCTGGCCGAGAAGCTGTTCAATCTGTTCTCTCCAGCAGAAGCCATTGAGTTCTTCGAGGCCAACGAGGTGGCCCGTCCAGTAACTATCCGTACAAACACATTAAAAACAAGAAGAAGAGACTTAGCCCAGGCTCTGATTAACAGAGGTGTCAATTTACAGCCCATTGGAAAGTGGACCAAGGTCGGATTACAGGTGTTTGAGTCGCAAGTTCCGATCGGTGCTACGCCGGAATACCTGGCTGGTCACTACATTCTTCAAGCTGCATCTTCTTTCTTACCTGTCATGGCTCTAGATCCCCAGGAAAACGAGCGTGTTCTGGACATGGCTTCTGCTCCAGGTGGTAAGACGACATTCATCTCGGCCATGATGAAAAACACTGGCTGTGTGTTTGCCAACGACTCGAACAAATCCAGAACCAAGTCCCTGATTGCCAATATTCACCGTCTTGGCTGCTCTAATACGATTGTGTGTAACTACGATGCCCGTGAATTCCCCAAGGTGATTGGAGGCTTCGACCGTGTGCTACTGGACGCACCATGCTCTGGTACCGGTGTCATTGCCAAGGACCCAGCTGTCAAAACCAACAGAACAGAGAAAGATTTTATCCAACTGCCACATCTGCAGAAGCAACTGCTGCTGTCAGCCATTGACTCTGTCGACGCCAGCTCCAAAACAGGTGGTGTGATTGTGTACTCGACCTGTTCGGTCATGGTCGAAGAAAACGAGGCCGTTGTGGACTATGTTCTCCGCAAGCGTCCCAATGTAAAGCTTGTCGATACCCATCTGGAAATTGGTAAGGAAGGCTTCACCAACTTCCGAGGCAAGAAATTCGACCCCTCAGTCAAACTTACCCGCAGATACTACCCCCACACCTACAATGTGGACGGATTCTACGTGGCTAAGTTCCAGAAGACTTCAGGTTCGTTCCACGACACCAGCAAAGCCGGTGCTCGCGAAAAGGAGCGTGCGATCCGCGAAGACGAAGAGGTCGAGCCGCTTATCAATGATGACTTTGCCGAGTTCAACGACCCAGAAGACAAAACTCTCATCGAGCAGACTCGCCGCCGTTCTATGAAAAAGAAGGGCCTCAATCCCAAAGCCCACAAACCCAGTCCATCCAAGAATTAATAATCCATGTACAAATAGCATATATTTTTCTCGCTTCTGCCCAAGCACCTGGCGGCTGGTACGCTCCCTTACGCATTGTGTACGGTTGTGCTTTTTCACTGTCAGGTCCCGTTGAAATTAGTCTCCGGGTGAGCCTCCGGCGGCCGGGGCGCTGCCCCGGACCCCGCTGTGCTCGCTTCGCGAACGCTGCCGGCTCCACTGAAAGATTACGAGAAAAACTTGTGAATCGGTGACCATTCGTGGTTTATTATGGGTCAGTGGAGTCGTTATAAAACCCAAAAGGACTGTTCTGTTCCACTCGAAGAGCTTGAATCCAAGCCGGGACGACAAAAAGATGGTGACACCTAAGGGATTCGAACCCTTGCATCTTGCGATATTAGAATTCTCCTTCTTCTCGAAGGTAAGTTTGCACTTGAGTCTAACGCCTTAACCGCTCGGCCAAAGTGTCTTTTTGCTGAAGCACAGCGGTCCCCCGCCTGGCCGTCAGGGGCCCCAGAGGCCAGCTGCGACAGAGCCCGCAATAATTGCGATCCGAAGAGGGCACCCTCTCTCTGTCACCAGCCCTCCTCGAGCGGCAGCGAGAGGAGCAACGGAATCCGGGAAGCTCCCCGGCCACCGGCGGCTCGTCGCCGCCCCAGTCATGTCGTCTGGCACTTACGAAATAATATTACTACCTAACAAGCGCGTTTCCTAGACCGTGTTCCTTGATATAGCCGCTGCCCATCTCGAGGTAGTCTTTGCGCGTGATCACGGCGGAGCTGAATTCATCGGTCAAAGACCATTGGGCCATACCGCGCCAGGCGTCGTATGACAAGTTCGACGCACGTTTGACGGTCAGCGGCGTGTCGACGGGGAGGATGGCCCTGAGTTCGTTATATAGTCGCTCTTCAAAGTTCGCAAAGTGAGCCTGGCCACCGTGCAGAAATACATTGTTTGCGTAGGGCACGAACTTGTTTCGCACAAGGATATCTTCGCAGACCTCAACTATACCTGCTTGGTCAACTCCAGCAATTGAAGGCCGGAATAGCACTTCTGGTACTCGGATGCGTTCAACATTGAGATTCAGCTGGTGAGACTGTGCTCGCGACTCGGGGTCAAATTCATGTGGTCCCCGTAGAAATAAATGGATTGTGCTCTTTCTCCAGTCCGTTCGAGCTTCTCGGGTGTCTTCGATTGAAAAGGTAGGATCATATGCTAGAAGCTGCTCCTGCAGAGTCTTGATGGTGTTCTTCTCTTCTTCCTCTTCTTCGCTGTCACTGGCATTTGCAATTCGTCGGTAGACGGCCCAGTCATCATCATTGGCGCCAAAAGTGTCATCAGGGTCGTCATCACCTGCACCAGCGGCCCTTTTGCGCTTGCTTCCGCCTCGAGAATCTGAGGCGAGAACGGCAATTGATTTCATCCTCATCTGTGATGCGTGCGATTTCCGATTGCTCAGTTCTTCACGAAGTCGCTCCTTTTCTCGTACGTTTGCTAATAGTCCATCGAGTTTGTCTCGTTTGTCTTTTATCCATCCTTCTAAATCCTTCTCCCTCCATTCACTTTCTTTTCGAGCCTCTTCTGCTAATCTCTGCTCTTCGAGCTGCTTCTCCTCCTTAGCCCGCATTCGAGCGTCGTAGCTGGCTTTTAATAGCCTCTGGCGTCGTTTGTCCTTGATCTGCTCGTCGTTAAGCTCTTCATCGGGAATATCAACTAATGGGAATGAGGGCGCTACAGGCTCTTCGGCTTCGTCGCCTACATCCTGCTTGCGGCCTCGTCGAATTGTTTTTTCAAGATCTGTCATGATTTTCTGAAGAGCCGCCTCATCTTTGATTCCGTCAGCATCCAAGATTCTTTTGATTTCTTTTTTATTGGGTGCGTTGGTAATTCGATTCTTCAGTTCATTGTAGTACTCGAGTTCTTGCTCCTGCTGTATAAGCTTCTCTAATCTCTTCTTCGCTGCTTGTTCCTGTAACCTGCGGCCTGACTCTTTCCTCTGCTCAGCAATACGGGCCAGCTCCTCTTCGGATTTTTCCTGTACGACAACTTCGGTGAATGGTGCTTGAATTACCCGCTCTCGAGTTGACATTGTCGAATAATCCAAGTAACTAGATATCTCTTCTGAGTAGTTCGTCGAGACGTAGCAGTGATCTTGTACTAGGTACGTAGCTTGAGTAGGTGTCACCTTGGTTGGAAAATATGGATACTTCAGAGCAAGCAGCGATTGTAGATATGACGAGGCCAGCCTGCCGCCCCAGTTTATTCTCTTTGCTTGTGATAAAACGCCTTTGCCCCTTACTACTGGTATAACATGAGTAGCCTCGTGTCCGCAGGACACAACTATGCCAGTATGTGTGCTATCGGAAATATTCACGCCTTTATTGTAGCGGAAAGAAAACAAGGAGTCGATGCCATAAGTCAAGCTGGGCACATTGTATCCCTCAAAAAGAAGCTCATTCATGAACTTTCTCTGAGGCTCTGGGGCCCCGAGAACTTCGCTCATGATGATTGGATTTTCGACAGCATTCCTCGATCCCACTGAAAGCTTGGAAAAGCTGTAGTCCAGAATCGTCTCGGTGACCTCCCAATTAGATATTAAAGGTCCATCAAACGGAGACTTGATGGACGGGCGCGCAGCCGGATCCAGGTAGATGTCGTTACCAACAAGAGTATAGCTTCGATTTGCCCTTCGATCTCGATATTTCGACGCTTGTGTGAAGAACTCATGGCTGGGACTAGATTCAGATGCATAGCCAATCCGTGTTTGATATGAACCAAAGTCGATTGCAATTGGCACGCCTTCCTTCCAGCCGCCAGTGATGGGTTCCACGCCCTCGGGTTTCTCAATGTCCCTTAGTGGGTACAGAACAGGCGGAACTTCTTGGCTCGGTTCCTCGACCTTGACCGAGTCGATGGATGGAGGCGCCATTTCAACTAAGGAGAATATTACTTGAGGGAAGAGTATGCCACTGTATGGAGAGGCGGAGTACTTGAGTCGTCAACATGTAGTGTGTCTGCTCCGGTAAATGATGGAAGCCGCGCCATTATTTTCCAGATCTGCACGGTCTATCTCCAGATCTCTACAGCGCGAGGAACTCATATTGTGGCATATAACAACTGTGGAAGCCTGACCTCATTGCTGCTTTCTCTTTCCAGCAAGTCAATCAAGTCGTCGGCCAGTCAGTCAATGTTGTCAGTGTTGTCAGTCGGACAAGACATCTATCACTATGCGTATCATTCAGTCGTGTCAAAGCCACCCCAGAACGACGCGAAGTGGTAGCCTCCGGCTGCTGGGACCGAGTTCCAAGTCCTTCGGCTTTACAGGCTGTACTTTAGTCCGTATGGGGGTCGTGGGCTCCTGTGAAGCAGTTGAATAAGCCCATTGTTGTGCATACTTCCTGCATGAAGTCCTGCACGTCGCACTTTTGACATGCAGGGTCTCTGTGCGAGATACGTCCTACAAAATCAGGTTCAAGCTCTGCATTCTCCTTAAGAACAGAACAAGGGGTGGAACTTCTAAGTACACTGAAATGCTCTCCGTGCATCCTAGCAACAGGAGTCCCTGGACGCGAACCGCTGTGGACTGCTTGCTCCACATCATGTACTCAGACTAGATCCGCTTCAGTCCGCAGAAGCGATACCGGTACCTGCGCTTGGTTTACACGCTACCAACTGCCTCTCTATCCAGCTGTCACACTGATGCTCCATAACTGCTCCTCTGACTCACTTTTGCCTTTATCGCTCCCCAGATATCCGCGAATTAGGAACGTCATGAGGACGATCTGTGCATTATCACCTGCAGTCGACGATAAGACCCTGCGTTTCAAGCCTGGCCGAGCGAAGCGAGCGAGCGAGCGACGGAGCACTCCAGCGGCCGGAGGTATTTCCACAGCAGCTATATCAGCGGGGTGATTGCCCCTTACTTCGTAGCTCGCTTCGCCCGGCCTGTCACAATCAACCTGGCGGTGGTGTCATGTGACAGCGCCACCTCCTCCGACAACTAAGTGGACAGCTACGGGAAACACACATTGTCAGGGGCTTTGTGGGATTGAACACAGATTGCAAGATGAGTGCCAACGAGAACGTGTCGGCCGGTCCTGGCTACAACATTGTCACGCTCATGAAGCGGTAAGTGAGCGCTCTCGCCGGCCGCGAAGAGGTGCGCCTCCGACGGCTGTGGCGCTGCCACAGACTCCGTGGCTCCTCGAGCAGAGCAAGAGGAGCAGCCAGCCGCCAATGGCTCCGCTTCAAATCCACCGGGGGCAGCCCTCCTCGAGCGCAGCGAGAGGAGCCACGGGGCCTGGGGCAACGCCCCAGCCGCCGGAGGCGATCTGCCCCCGCTCTGGCTACTGATACTAACGGTGATGAAGGCTAGAAGCCGCGACGTCTCGTTTGGAGGACTTGACAGTTTACCACTCGGAAGCGTTGAGCAGGTCTGCGCAGGGAACTGCGGCTGGCACGAAGTCGTCGGACACGGGTTCGGATGTGGGCACTGTTTCTGGGGGGGATAAGCCGGTGAGCTCTGGTGCTGAGTCCGTGGCTACTTCGCCCACTGATACCAGCGCCCCCAGCGCTTCTGCAGTGAGCACGCCTGTCGGCTCTGGCGCAGAATTGGTGTCTCCTGTTATCGCCGATTTTGAGAAGATTATCAAGACCGGATTGACTCAATTGCTTGCCTTGAGCAAGAGTTTGGACCCGCTGATAGAAGAGCAGGTGATTCCTCTTTTGCGAGCCTTTGAGGCCGAGAGGGATTTCCTGAGCGTGTCCCTGAAGGCTTCGAAGCCCGACTTTTCGTCGCAGACTTTTTCTGACTTGTTTGCCCCTATTCAGCAGCACGCGGAGACCATTATCAACATCCGTGAGACCAATAGAGGCTCGAAGTTTATCAACCATTTGGCCACTGTCGCTGAAGGAATCCCAGCTCTTGGCTGGGTCACGGTCGACTCGCCTGTAGACTATATTAGCGATTTTAGAGATAGTGCCCAGTTCTACAGCAACCGTATTCTCAAGGAGTACAAGGACGTGGAAAAGAAGCACGTTGACTGGGCCCGTACTTTCTCCGGCGTTATTACCGATTTGCAGGCATTTGTCAAGAAGTACTATCCTAAGGGCCTCACATGGAGCGATAGTGGTAAGCCATTGGATGTGGTCTTGAAGGAGAGAGACAGTGAAGGTACTCCTGCCTCTGTTCTCGCAACTCCTACTGAAGGTGTTGCTGCCTCTGGTGCTGCCTCTGGTGCTGCCGCTGCTGGAACCGGTGCTGGAGCCGGTGGCGCGCCCCCTCCACCTCCACCCCCACCTCCTCCACCTCCTCCACCAGCTTCATTGCTCGAAGGAGTCAAATCCACTGAGAGCGCTGGTACTGGCTCTTCTGGCACGGGTATGAATGCTGTGTTTGCCGCTCTTAACCAAGGCGAGGGAATAACCTCGTCCTTAAAGAAGGTTGACAAGAGTGAAATGACACATAAGAATCCTGCTCTACGTGCCGCCGCTGCGAATGACCCTGCCCGGGCGAAGAAGTCACCTCCTCCGCCCAAGAAGCCAGCCAATCTGGCCAGTGGACCTGCCTCGTCGGCTGCAGTTGCTCAGGCCAAGAAGAAGCCTGCGCACAAGGAGCTCATTGATACCAAGTGGATTATTGAATACTTCGAAAACGAACACGAAATTGTGATTGAGGGCGAGATGAACCAGGGCGTCTTCATTGACCGCTGTTCGAACTGCACCATCCAAATCAAAGGCAAGGTCAGCGCTATCACAATCAACGAATGCACCAAAGTGGGCGTTTTGTTTGAAAACCTCGTGTCCGGTGTAGACGTTATCAAGTCGACAGGATTTGGCATCCAGGTCACTGGCAGCATGCCCACACTGACCATCGACCAGAGCCACGAGGGCCAGGTGTACCTCAGCAAGGAGTCGCTCGGCGTCGACATCTACACTTCGCAGACCTCGGCTATCAACATCGAGATCCCCAAGAACGCCGAGGAGGGCGACTACGCCGAAATCCCCCTGCCGGAGCAGGTCGTCCACCGCATCGGTCCTAACGGCCAGATCACCAGCTCTGTAGTCGCTATAGATGGCTAATACATTACATCACTCGTGCTCTGTTTCGGCTTGCCTCCGGCGGCTGGGCGTGGCCCGGACCCGTTGTGCTCCGCTGCGCGGAGCGCCTTAGCCGGTGGCGCGAGAAGGGCTCGCAGAGCCAGCAGCCTGCTTCGGCCGACTCGAGCGGAGCGAGAGTTGCCTAGGGACATGGGGCACAGCCCCAGCTGCTGGAGGCGAGCCCAGCAATACCTGTTCGCAGTGGAGGGCTTTGACTGGTGGTGTGGCAAGAGCTCGCGGAGCCAACAGCCTGCTGGGACCCGACTCGAGCGGAGCGAGAGGAGCCTGGGGGTTTGGGGCGCAGCCCCAGCCGCCGGAGGCAAGCCCAGTAAAATCTCACACTATACCTCTAATATATTATTATGTAGATAGTTTGGAACTAGAGGGTTTCAGCTAGGTAGTCGAATATCACCTGGTTTACTCTGGAGCCGGAGCCTACGTGGCAGTGCGCGCTGCCGCCCTCGTCTCTTGTGAGCTCGGTCAAGGTCTTCTTGCCAGTCAAACGGTTGTATAGGGCTTCTGGCTGGCCCTTCATGAAGTGGTCGTCTGGGGCGTCCAGGACCAGAGCGGGAGTCCTAATCTTGTCAGCACATCTTTCAGTAGTATATTTCTGGGTCTGTCGAACAAATTCTGCAGTCGACAGAGTCCCAAACGTCCACTTTCCGTTGAGCAATCCCCATCTGGTCCCGGTCGATGAAGCCATGGCCAGGTTCAGTATGGCATTGGCAACAGTGTCCCATTGGTTATTGACAAGATACAGCACCACAGAGGGTAGTACGTGGCGGAATGGGAAGCCGAAGTCAAGAACTCCATCATCAAGTATCAGAGCCGAAGCTCGATGCTCATGAGCAGCGGCTCGGGAAACCAAATAACCTCCCATACTCCAACCGAAAATAGCAACCTTGTCTGGTTGGACGTCGTTTCTGGACAGAACATATTCCATCACCGGGGTGATGACATGTTCCCAGTCTGGCCTGAAGAACAGCTTCTGCTCTCTTATGGCCTGCCCCTGTCCAGGACCGTCGAACAGCAGTACGTTGTATCCTCGAAGGATGGCCGGTGCGCCAATTGCAAACCAGCCCTCTTCCTTGGTGCTGTCATAACCACCATTGAAAACTATAGTCTTGCGTTTTTCAGGATTCTTATCAGGTTTGATGAAGTAGCCGGGGAGCAGCTTCCCCTCGTATGGGATGTCTACGATTTCTATGGAGTAATCCGTAAGCTTCATTGCCGACAGGAAAGTGTCGATTGACTTCAGATAGAGCTCATGACCCAGCTTGTCTGTGAACGGGTCTTGACGACGATAGAATTCAGCACTTCGATAGTAGTTTGAAGCCCGCAGGTATGCCTCTTGAGCACTTACAGGATTGCCTTTGGCAATGCTGGTCTCGGCATTTTTCACGGCCCTGTCGCCTGCCATCGACCACTCACGCAGCCATCTGTCTTCGTCCCCAGAAGGAATTCGTGAGCAGATGGCGATGACCTCGCTCAAATCTGAGCCACCATAGTTGCTGTAGCCCGCAGCTCGAAGCGCTTCGTAGCTGAAGCTGGGTTCTTTTGGAAAGAAGAATTTCAAGAGAAACGACATTGTCCTGTTCGGAATTTATCCTGATAATACCCCTGATCCTGGGGCTAGCTTGGCTCATATTTATATTGAGTTTCTCATAACTTGAAACTTCTGAAGTGCCTCTCGAGAGCTGCAGCTGGCCGGTGCTCCGAAACCCCGAAACCATGGGCAAGCTTCCTCGTTTAGAGACGAGCTGACGCGTCTCAGTCATCGGCGTCCCGACCATGGGATCTCTCTCACTCTAACTAGTGAAGAGCGAACAGAGACCGAGCGGGGTAGCAGTTGCCTTAGAGCTAGCTCTTGGCCAAAGCACAGCTGACAAATGAAGTACCGGCATAGCCCGCCTGGCTACCTATATCCTGCTGCATTTGCCAGTGCATAGCAATTGCAACTGTCATTAATACAGTACGTACAAGTATACGATTCGATGGCAAGACATTAGACATGTACAAGATACTTCGTCTACTGAGTATCTAGCAAGATCCTACAGATCGCGCGAGCTCGTATGAGCAGGCTACAATCCGCAGTGCGCATGACGGCACCTCGGTCTCTGTCAGCCAGACTCTCCTCGAGCTGCGGGTCCGGGCAGAGCCCGGCCGCCGGGGGCGACCCCCAGACCTCAGTGGGCGAGACAGATCAAAGCGCCCAGCCGCCGGGGAATGGGCAGTTTCTGCACAAGTGCGTCAACGCTGGGACGTGTATGCGGCGCCACAACAGTCCGGGTTTATTCGTAATCCAAACCGCACGGACTGACATTCACCAGAATTCGACAAACCACACATAGCAAGAGGCGAGAGAGCATGAGCTCGAATTGAAACCAGAACGACAGAGAACAAGAAATCGGATAAAGAAGAAGCAGATAGATAGAGACAATGCCGCCAAAAGCTGATTGGGAAAAGTACAAGGCGCCAATTGACGGCGACGACGAGAAGCCCGAGGAGAACATTGTGCCGCTGTCCGAGGGCGACATCCAGGTGCTCAAGACATACGGAGCCGCTCCCTATGGGTCTGCGCTCAAGGTAATTGAGAAGGATATCAAGGATATCCAGGGCCGGATCAACGAAAAGGTCGGCATCAAAGAATCAGATACAGGCCTGGCCGCTCCACATCTATGGGACATTATGGCCGATAAGCAAACCATATCACAGGAGCAGCCATTACAAGTCGCCAGATGTACCAAGATCATCCAGTCTCCCGACGACCCGGAGAAGGCCAAATACGTTATCAATGTCAAGCAGATTGCCAAGTTCGTTGTCAGCTTGGGCGACCAGGTGTCGCCTACTGATATTGAAGAGGGCATGAGAGTGGGTGTCGAGCGTAACAAGTACCAGATTATGTTGCCACTGCCACCGCGTATCGATCCTTCTGTGACAATGATGACTGTAGAAGAGAAGCCCGATGTCACGTACGGTGATATCGGTGGAAGCAAAGAACAGATTGAGAAGCTGCGTGAGGTGGTCGAGCTGCCCTTGCTGTCTCCAGAACGTTTTGCCAACCTTGGTATCGATCCTCCTAAAGGTATTCTATTATATGGACCTCCTGGTACCGGTAAAACGCTGTGTGCTAGAGCCGCTGCTAACAGAACTGACGCCACTTTCATCCGTGTCATTGGTTCGGAGCTGGTGCAGAAGTACGTTGGTGAGGGTGCTAGAATGATTCGAGAGCTGTTTGAAATGGCCAGAACCAAAAAAGCCTGCATTATTTTCTTCGACGAGATCGATGCCATTGGTGGTGCTCGTTTCGACGACGGCGCTGGTGGTGACAACGAAGTGCAGAGAACCATGTTAGAGCTCATTACACAGTTGGACGGCTTCGACCCTCGTGGCAACATCAAGGTCATGTTTGCCACTAACCGTCCCAATACCCTGGATCCTGCACTACTAAGACCTGGTCGTATCGATCGTAAAGTGGAGTTCAGCCTGCCTGACATCGAAGGCCGAGCCAACATTTTCAGAATTCACTCCAAGAGTATGTCGGTTGACCGGGATATTCGTTGGGAACTCATTTCCAGACTGTGCCCTAACTCAACTGGTGCTGAGCTGCGTTCCGTGTGCACTGAGGCTGGCATGTTCGCTATTCGTGCCCGGAGAAAGGTGGCCACTGAGAAGGACTTCCTCGCCGCTGTCGACAAGGTCATCAAGGGCAATCTCAAGTTCAGCAGTACTTCGCAATACATGCAATATAATTAAATGAAAGCTTTTTAATATATGTTTATTTGCATTCGTCGCGGTGGGGTGGTGGTGCGCCTCCGGCGGCCGGGGCGCTGCCCCGGACCCCGCTGTGCTCGCTTCGCGAGCGCTACTGCCAGTGGCATCGTGTGACTGGAGATATGAGTGAGGGCGGTAGAAGGACCTGATGAATTGTAAAGGGTATCCAAAAACGTCCAGCGCTTCCTAGTATACTGTCTTGGAAATGCCGCGTTACACTCTCAATACAGTTGGCATACAGTGAATACGAATTCAGCAAAATAGCTAACTGGCAAATCGGCAACTACCGTCGAGGACCGTTTCTGTGGCACTCGGAGAAGATGAAAATGGAAAATTACGCGTCTAAAGAGCAGAAAATACCATGGGACGACGTCACACCAAAACGGGAAGTATTCCTACTTTTTCGAAAATTTGGTTGCATGGTGTAGCGGTTATCACATCAGATTTTGATTCTGGGAATCCCGGTTCGACTCCGGGTGCGACCTTTTTTTTTTGATATTTGGGCAATGCACATCCAGGAGAAGGCCGAGTGAAGAGAGCAGCGGGGTCCGGGGCAGTGCCCCGGCCGCCGGAGGCATACCCGAGGAAACAGAAGCTAACCGTGATATATTCTGTTGTCGATCTGCAACAGACGACAGAAATCCTCTGTCTGGTTATTTCTGATCTCGGGAGGCTGCTGGCGTTTCCACGAGGTCGGTGGAGAAGCTGGATTTTCGGTCTGGACCTGGAAGTTGTTTGGGACTGCTAGCAGACCCTTGTCGACGATGTTGTCGTGAACCCATGCCAGTTCTTCCGAAAGCGAGCCGTTCAACGATTCGAGATCACTGACATGAGGAAGCTCGTTGACGGACTGCTCGCCAGATGTTTTAAAGAATCTGTGGAAAGCCCTCGTGATGGCTAGCCATTCAGGATCATACGACAACCCACTCAGTTCCTGGTGCCCACCGGGCCCATTTTGGTCTGATGAGGACGATGATGCTCGCTTGCGTTTCGCTGGTGGCACGTCTACTTCAATGACCTTGTGTTCTATAAAATGCCTGCCAGGAAGGCACTTGTCGAGTGCAAGAAAATGTGTCCGCAGAGCGCCCACACGTTCCTCACGGTGTGCTTTCGACGCTGGCACTGTCTGTGCTGGCGGCTCTAACTCCAGCTCATCACCCAAATCAATTTCATCTGAATTCAGAGGTTCGGTCACAGCTTCTGATTTATCGACGTGATCATCGGTCGCACTCTCCTCTATTAAATCATCGAGGTCTATTTCGTCTTCGTTTTTTTCCACGGTTTCGTTTGACATTCCAGGACGAGGTTCCTTTTCAGAAGACTGTTGCGCACTATTATGCTCGACAAAAGCTTCATATCTGACATGCAGATGGGCGCTGAACCAATAGTCGGGTCTGATCTCCTGTAGAATCGAGCCCGCAGCAGGGGAGCCCAACTTCCCGTTGTGAACATCACCTGCCAGGTGCTTTTTGAATCGCAGCAATTTATTGAGATCACCGAAGTGCTCGATTCCAGAAGGCCAATCGTGGCTGAGCATGACATTTAGGCCCTGACGAAGCATGAGCAGTTTCATAGTGTCGAATTTCCGTACATGATATGCTGATCGCTCGGAGCTGGAATTGTAAGGAAGTCGTTCTAAATGATGCCAGTGAAAGTGATTGTTGTTATATATTCCGGATAAGCCGCCAATTTTCAGGCCATTGAAGTTGACTACGCCAGCTGCTCCCATGTAATAAATATTCGGTGCTACCCATCCCCCATAGAACAATTCCCACAAATAATTGCTGGACTCGTGATTTCCACCAATAAATAAAGTCAAATAGGGTGCCTTCTTCTGGCCAGTGTAGTATTTATGAAAATCTCCAAGTTTCCGATACTTGGGGGGCATTGCAATACAGTTCATATCCTGCTCATTGCGGAGGGCCTGAAAGTCTCCGCATATGAGAACGAGATCAACCGGCTTTTGAAGCTTGTCAATGGCACTGTAGATGGAATTAAGCTCGCCATGGCAGCAGCCTTCGACCACAATATTGAAAAGTTTCTTGCCCATCCTGAGCCGAACTGTAGAGGAACTGGAACTGGTCAGGTTCGATTTCTGGCATGAAAGCCGCAACCGAGCCGCATCAGCGCAGATACTGTATGGCTTCAATAGTCTATCGCTCATCTCTTAAGTAAACCAACACATCTGATGACGATATCAAACGAGGGATCGTAGAGTAAAGCTCATAAGAAGACAACACCGGAACCAGTAGTCGACTTGTCTATGTCAACAATAGGCTTCAGAATAGCTCAGAAGTCTTCCAAGTAGCAGTGCAGTGCTACATGGTAAAGAGTCTATGCTCTCATTAGGTCTACCACTCAGTATTTCAAAGCACTTCTTTTTTGGTAGACAATTATATAGTGAACCCACTAGCTGAGAACATTTCTCACGACATATTCCAGGGATTAAACATGATCTAGTAGGCCCATCATTTCTGCATTAGGAACTTATCTGCCGGATGTTAGGGCAGGTATGCCGGTGATCTAATCTTTTGAAAAAAAATAGAGAACCAGTTCTTCGCAGGCTGATTCACCGGTACCGGGCACTATAAACAGACATAGACTGAAATGCCTTCCTTAGCCGACCAGCTGGCTAAGCTGACGAATCCAGAGCCTGTGGACTTTGACCCAGAAGATTTTGAGACTAGAGACCCAGATGATGACAGCGGCAACGAGCTCGAAGTGAACAAAACTGCTACTGAGCATTATCTAGAGGTTAGCAAGAGCTCACTACGAAATGACGATTTAAACATTGATGGAGTCAAATATGTGGGTAAAAGAGTTGGAAGAAAGGCGTTATTTGAACAGAATGGAGGTCATGAGGAGGGCGACGAGAGCGATGAGCCGGAAGATGTCAGTGAAGAAGAAGAAGAAGCAGAAGAAGCAGACGAAGAAGAGTTCGAAGCATCCGAGAGTGGTGAAAGCATGGAATCAGAGGAGAATTATGGAGAAGAACGCGATGACGATGATGACGATGAGCAGTCTGATGAGGAACAAAGCAGCACTCAGCATAGTCGAGCCAAATCAAATGGTCATGTGAATGATGGTATCCCAGAAGGCGAGGCTGCCAAAAGGGCCCAGCTGCAAGAACTGATTGATATCGAACGCAAGAATCTCGCAGGAAGACTATCCAACACTGCTAAAGCAGATGCAGAGAAAGGCTCTGCTGTCCAGCATCAACTCAATATTTATGAAAGCATCATTGACTGTAGAATCAAGCTCCAAAAAGCACTCCAGGCAACTAATGAGCTTCCCGTATCAAGAGCCAGTGCTCAAGATTTCACCAGTAACAGTACTCCCGACTTAATATCCACAACCAAGAAATCTGTCTTTGATCTGCTACAGAAAGTCACGAACCTTAGATATCGACTTCTAGAGAAGGATGGATTGACTGGTTTACCCGAAAAAATGAGCAAGAAACGCTCACTCACTGCTGCATTTGATAACGCCCAAGCTCTGGACAAATCACTCCACACTTACCGAGACTCTGTCCTTACGAAATGGTCTCAAAAAGTTCAATCTTCAACTGGAGCCATGGCATTACAGTCGAATAAATTCAAGTCTTTGAACCAAACTGCTGCTATCCAGGTGTCTACCGTCCTTGCTGATATGGAACGACTTGTCAAGAGAACCAAGTTGAACCGTTCCAATATCCGGGCTCTTGGCCAGGATGATCCTTCTAACGAGGGTGAACAGAAAACCAGGGCCGTCGATATTCAAGAAGCGGAGCACGTTTTTGACGATACCGATTTCTATCGTCAAATCCTCAAGGAATTAGTAGACAGACGAATGGCCGACTCAGGCAATACTGCCGGACTGAAGTGGACTGTCACTAAGGCCAAGGTCAAGAAGAATGTTGATACCAAGGCATCCAAGGGTCGTAAATTACGTTATACAGTACAAGAGAAAGTACAAGGGTTCGATGTTCCTAGACATACCACTACCTGGACGGACGAACAGATTGATGATCTCTTTGCATCTCTGCTAGGCCAGAAAATTAAAATTGACGAAAACGACAACTCCGAGCCTGAAGAAAACCAACAGCAAGAAGACGAGCCTGTCAATGACGGTCTGCAGATTTTCGGCTAGTTTGTATTATCACCGCATAGGAATATTGGCAAGCCGCTACTCATTAGACTTCTCTCATTAATCATTAGTTATAGTTGTAGTCGTCAATATGTTATTTATATCAGCCATTCAAGGTCTTGCTGTGTCATGAGCTATCTGAGTCGTCGTAGTCGACTAGAGACAGCTTGCTTTCCGCAGAACCTTTTGGTGACGGATTGGTTGCACGAGTAGGCACATTCCTGCTGACTCTAACCCGCCGTGCTCTGGTAGAGGGCATTTCTACTTCGAAGACGTCTGTCGACTGCCTCACAATGTTCCGGATGGTGTTCACGCTCCTCGGGACATCAGGCGAATCTTCCGTTTGCGCAAAAAGTGGAGTGTGCATCTTTCCTCGTAGCTTCAGCTCTTGAGCTGATGATCCATAGTTGCGACCACGAGCTTTAACTCCATCCGTCTCTGCAGATTCTAGTATGGGAATAGACAGCGAGAGCTTGTCCTGTACCTTTGCCTCGTCGGCTTTTTTCGCTTTGAGCGCCCGCTTTTCTTCCTAGCTGGAGTTAGTACTGGTCACATCCTAATCAGCACAGTATCAGCATCCTGGCGGCTGGGATAGCTGGATCATGTCGGAAGACCCTAGATCCACTTCTACTATGCGTGTAGTTGTACTCACTCGGAAGGTCTTTCGAAGTTTCTGTGACTGGCTGTACGGATCGTCCCATTGCCGTAGGTTGGACGAATATCTGTCGGACAGCATCTTATTGTCGGCATCGACTTTGGTTTGAATTTCGCTTTGTTTTTCTACATCTGAAAAGGGATTCGCTGCTGCTGTTGAGGATAAGCCCAAATCACCCACTTTTTTCACCTCAACCAACTCGTCTTCGGCAGTCCGTCGCGCACCCTCTTTGATCTCATAGTCGGTATTCTTCGGGTCGGTGAAAATAACAATTATCCCACTACATAGATGACATTTGAATTTAAAGCTCCATATTGGAGTGCTGTGATAGTTTCCTACCCTGATCTTCTCGGCGTTGTACCTCGTCCCTTGGACCAGTCGTTTCTCGCATGATAAACAGTACACGTTGTAGGGAAGTTCGAACCTCACTACCAGAATGCCCTGATGCGCTTTCCTAGCTCTCTTCCCCAGAGCATGAGAATTTGCCAGTTTGTTCAGGCTCGTTTTGCCATCTGGCCCAGTTAGAGCTTGCTCCCTGGTCTATGATGGCACCCAGCTAGTCACTCTACACTTTACTTACCGTAGTCTGGTGGATAATACTTGTTGTAGCCTAGAAAGAACCCAGTTAGACTGGACGCCACAAGCGCTCCAGAGCAGTAAACTTAACTCGCAGCGCCAACTCACCTTGCATTTTGTATCGTAACCCGTCGAGCCAACATCCGTGGTCAGCGTAAGTTAACGTTGTTGAATGAGTACTACACATATTAATCAATGTATATTCTCAGATAGCGGTTAGGGCCGCTTACGGCCCGAGCCCTTCCTTGAGAACTGTCGTCAGGGACGCGTAGGTCACAACCACGTGGAGGCAAGACCTCCCTCCCCCGCGGATCCACTTCCCCTGTGGCACCACGCCGCCCGAGAGCCGAGAACGGCATTGTTTTCTAGAATCGAAATGCATGGCACCGAGGAACCGGCCTGGCATATGCATGCACGGTTATCTGAGATAAAAGTGCGGATCATGAGCTAGCCCGCAGTGGGCAACACACACAGCACCCTCTCCGCCCCACGAACCAAGCCCCTCGAGGAGCAACGGGTCTGGGCCGCACCCAGCCGCCGGAGGCGCGGTGGCGGGCCTTAGCAGCCAGAGTGCCACCCCGGACCCCGTCGCCCGAGCGACCGTCACCAATGGCAGATGTTGTGTATTGTCTATGTATTACTTAGAACTTGTAGACCTGGTCCTTGGAGTAGCCGAGCTCGCTGAGAGCACCGGTGAGCTCGCCCTGGTCCTGGGGAGACACCTTGTCGCCAGAGATGGCCTTGTAGAAGGGAGGAGGGCCGCAGACAAAGATCTTGATGTTCTCGGACTCAGGCTTGGGAAGGTGCTTGGCGAGGAAGTCCTTGCTGATGAAGCCAGTCTCACCCTTCCATCCGCTAGGAGGCTTGTCCAAGAAGTAGGTGACCTTGAACTGGTCAGGGCGGTCCTTGACAAGGGCCTCAATCTCGTCCTTGATCAAGATATCATCCTTGGAAACGTTGCCGTAGTAGAGGTTGACTTTGGTCTTGTCAGCAGGGTTCTTGTGGATAGCTTGCAGGAGCTGGTACAGAGGGGTGATACCAGTACCACCGCCCAGAAGAGCGATCTCCTTGTGGGCGTTGGGCGACCACTGGTACTTAGGCAAGGGGCCCTTGAAAGACAAGACATCATTGGGCTTGAGACTGTGGATATGAGTGCTCATAAGACCGTTCTCGTACTTCTTGACTACAAGCTCGAATTCGCCCTTGTGGTCGACATCGCTGATAGGAGTGTAAGGGCGCAAAACGTTCTTGCCGTTGTCTCGAGTGAACTTGGCCAGAACAGCACTGGCAGTGCTCAAGCCGAGAACATGGTCCTTCGAAGGCAGCTCGAAAACAATCTTCTTAGTCTGTCGCTGTTAGCCGACTGTTTTTAAAGAACAGGTAAGCGAGCGCCTCCTGAGGCCAGGGCGCTGCCCCGTACCCCGTGGCTCCTCTCACTCCGCTCAAGTAGTTGCCTCCCGGGAATGGCCCTCCTGTGAAGCAGGAGCCATGGGGTCCGGAGCAGCGCCCCGGCCGCCGGAGGCGTCACCCGGCTCGCGGCACTTACGTTGGGAGAAACGTCGTGGACTTCCTTGACCTTGAGATCGACCCACTCGTTGTCACCGAGAAGGGTCTTGGGAGATGAGTCGGCGCGCAGCTTGTCCAAGGACATGGACCAGGTGGCGAAGCCGGCGCCGGCGGCAATGCCGGCCGCCATGGCCCAGGTGGAGCGGGCGGACTTGGACGAGGGCGAGGCTGCTGAAGTAGCGAAGCTACGGGCCTACAGGTGGTTAGAACGGGCCAATTGAGTGCACAGCGGCACCTCCACCAGCTGGGGCTCTATCCCAGACCCCGTGGCACTCGCTTCGCGAGCGTTAGGGCCAGCAGAAGGCCGGTGTCGGGAACGTACGTTGGCAGAGGCCACAGAGAGGAGTCTGGCAGAGCTGTTTCTGAACATGGCTGACAAGTGCTGGGTTCGAGAGCAGTTTTAGTTAGTGTTCTAGCGTTTTATAGTGTGAGTTCAAGCCAATTGCTCGATTGCCAATTAGCAGATAACGCGGAAGCTCAGCGAAACGCACTGTTTTATATTTCTCCCCGGGGTCTCGGACCAGCCAGCCGCGTATCGGAGCCTATCACCGGCCGTGCTGGCTGCGTGGGGTATAGTGGACCGGCCCAAAGGTGTAAGGTTTTCCGCCCAAGAACAGGCCGACCTGCATGCTTGCTAATGCTGCCTTTTTTAGCCCCCAAACATGCCCTTCCGTCGCAGGCCCGCACAACTTTTATTCCCGAAACTCAAGCCGGCATGACGTGATTGCCGTTCGTAATAGTGTAGTAATATCACAAAATAGAGCACTTAGGCAGCCGCGCTGAGGACGGCGCAGCTCCGACACCCCGACCGCTGGTGCCGACATGCTGGTCCACTGACAGCTGCTGCGGTGTCTGGCCTGAATCGAAGCTGGACCGCAGACATATGATGATTCCCCTCCCTTTAATCATTACCCGCTCTAATTTGTGATCCCCAGTAATGTATCAGACCAAACATGTTTGAACCATGGAAGTGCCGCTATTTATTCTACGGAGTACACATTGGAGCGTGCTAGGACCGCTTCAGCGAGAATGCTGTTGGCAGATTAATTGCAAGTATTCCAAAAGTCTTCTGAGGACTCTGGGACGTCGCCAGCAGCGCTCCCTTGACTGGGTATCCGGTGACTGACTGCCAGCACTATCCTGCTGTCCTGTGCCTACCCGACCAGGAGGGCGACTGGTTCAGTTCCTTCTGATTTCCGAAGATTCCTGAAGTTTATGGGCATACCATAGTAGTTACAAGTCTATAAAAAACAATTGATTTGAAATTATCCAAATATGCCTCCAAAGAAAAAAAATGAGTTAGTTTTCGAAGACTTTATGATCTCAAATACCACATAAACGATCCTGACACTCTTATCCAATTCAATATTGCTGACTCCACATCTCCATTTGCTGATACAAGAACTGGCATCATAGCCAGTCGGTCGCTGAAACAATTGACCGTTGAAAAGGTTATACCTTTGTTAACTAAACGTATTGCTCAGGCAATATCCAACGATGCACAAGAAAATCTCGCCCAACTATACCGATTGCATATACGTGCGAAAGAGTTAGCTGGTTTGTATGACCAAGCTATAGCTGATCTGTCGAGAAATGGTGTCAAATGTAACATATATCTAATTATTCCTGTATACAACCGGTTACTGGAGAAATGCAATGGTAGGATAGCTCAAACTTATCGTCGCGAATTTGCCAAACATGTACCTAGTCGGCGTATTACTGATATTGACGAGCAACACAAGTTTTTTAATAGGACAGTAAGGGTTCACGCGTTAGAATTCTTAGGGACGGGTCCAAAGACAGATATAGATACTTTCAGCAGACTACCAGAGGATATTATCTTGGTATTTTCTTTCCTGACTAATGAGGAGATTATATCATTTCGAAGAGTCTCTAAACAGTGGAGAAAATTCGTATTTATGAATAGTCATTTGGTGGATCTGATTGATCAAAACCATATCATTGAATTGATGGGGTTCTTTTCACGCGGTTGGCCAACGCCCGGCTGCCGCAAATTTAGACATATTTATTTGTCTAATGATGAAAATATTAGGCATATTGAAATTATGTCACAGTATAGAATTTCAGCCCAGAAACTAACAGTA